>QXTE01000146.1:2338481-2385462 GCA_003942145.1 Platysternon megacephalum
AAGGCACTGGTGAGACCTCATCTGGAATATTGTGTGCAGTTCTGGTCTCCCATGTTTAAGAAGGATGAATTCAAACTGGAACAGGTACAGAGAAGGGCTACTAGGATGATCCGAGGAATGGAAAACCTGTCTTATGAAAGGAGACTCAAAGAGCTTGGCTTGTTTAGCCTAACCAAAAGAAGGCTGAGGGGAGATATGATTGCTCTTTATAAATATATCAGAGGGATAAATATCAGGGAGGGAGAGGAATTATTTAAGCTTAGTACCAATGTGGACACAAGAACAAATGGATATAAACTGGACATTAGGAAGTTTAGACTTGAAATTAGACGAAGGTTTCTAACCATTAGAGGAGTGAAGTTCTGGAACAGCCTTCCAAGGGGAGTAGTGGGGGCAAAAGACACATCTGGCTTCAAGACTAAGCTTGATAAGTTTATGGAGGGGATGGTATGATGGAATAGCCTAATTTTGGCAATTAATTGATCTTTGATTATTGGCAGGTAAATATGCCCAATGGTCTGTGATGGGATGTTAGATGGGGTGGGATCTGAGTTACTACAGATAATTCTTTCCTGGGTGCTGGCTGGTGAGTCTTGCCCACATGCTCAGGGTTTAACTGATCGCCATATTTGGGGTCGGGAAGGAATTTTCCTCCAAGGCAGATTGGCAGAGGCCCTGGAGGTTTTTCGCCTTCCTCTGCAGCGTGGGGCACGGGTCACTTGCTGGAGGCTTCTCTGCACCTTGAGGTCTTTAAACCATGATTTGAGGACTTCAATAACTTGGGCATAGGTTAGGGGTTTGTTACAGGAGTGGGTGGGTGAGATTCTGTGGCCTGCGTTGTGCAGGAGGTCAGACTAGATGATCATAATGGTCCCTTCTGACCTTAAAGTCTATGAGTCTATGAAGCCATGCTTGCTCATCACAGCTGATTCCTAATCTGAAAATGGGTCAGTGAGGGTGGGTGAAAACTGTCCTTAGGCTCATCTGACGCAGTAATCCAAACTACTCTGGATACTTCACTGAGCATGTGTTTATTGCTGAGACACCCACTGGAGAACTGAAGAGCTTGCTGTTCTGGGTCTGAACACTTGCTGCTATTTTTCGGTGCCAGTGGCTACTTGTAGAAAGAGTCTTGCAAGATAATGGTCTAGAATGGATATAGATCCAAGGGTAGAAAGTCTTACGGATTTAATAGACTATTGCTGTATCTTGTTTCTGTGAGTTGTCTTGGTATGACATACAGGCAGCCAGCATAATGTGAAGAGCACCTGGGGATTGTGAAGTTATTTACATGAACTGTGACCGTATAGATCATTGTTGCAACCAAGGTCCTACAGTTGCACCAAATCCTATACAAAGGAGGTTGCTACTCTGAAACATGGAAAGGTTGTAATTTGCTAGTTATGACTATGCTGTCTCATCATAACTAGCAAATTACATTTTATATTTGAAGTTATGAATATTGGCTAAGTACTTGTATCTCAATGTTTGATTCTAAGTAGCATCAGTGAAGCATTTGGTCAGCTTCTTGAGAATAGGACTATTCTGAGTAATTGCCCATCAGGAAACACTTAACTGACAATGAACTTTGGGAGATGCCAATCCACATCTGAGCTTTCCTGGGAATGTTCAAACTAACATGGAAACGATGGCATCGGCCTGCAAAAAGCTGAATCATTCATGGACACGTGACTTGCCCAGGTGGCTACAAACTCCATCTTGTTGCTGTGATTTTGCACAGAAGAACAAAGGGGTTTCCACCCACAAGAGAGAGAATATAAAAGGCCCTGGAGGCCTCTCCATTTTGTCTTCAGCTGGCTCAAGAGATGGCCTCTCCACTCCAAAGAGATGCCTGAAAGAAACTGGAACAAAGGACAGTAACTACGGGGGTGAGAGTGATTGCTGGACCCAAGCCATAAACTACAATGTTGGTCTGAAAAGGATTGGGCCCCAACTAGGAAGGAGTCCAGTATGTGAAAGAAGCTTATTGGAACATCTGAGTACTGTATTCAGTTTCTTAATGTATTAGGCTTAGACTTGTGTGTTTTGTTTTGATTTGGCTTGGTAACAGACAGAACAAAGTAAGTTATTACTTGAAACCACTTAAATCCTCCTTTTTATACTTAGTAATTAACAAAAGTGATTTTATTTACTCTGTGTTAATTAATGAATACCTGGGGGAGCAAACAGCTGTGCACATCTCTCTATTAGTGTAATAGAGGGCGGACAATTTGAGTTTACCCTGTATAAAGCTTTATACAGAGTAAAATGGATTTATTTGGGGTTTGGATCCCATTGGGAGCTGGGTGCTGGAGACAGGAGCACTACTTAAGCTGTTTTTAGTTAAGTCTGCAGCTTTGGGGGCATGGTTCAGACCCTGGTTCTGTGTTGCAGCAGGCTTGCATGTCTGGCTCGCCAAGGCAGAGTTCTAAAGGCCCAAACTGGCAGAGAAAACTGGGTCAGGGGTAGTCTCCGCACATCAGGTGACAGTCCCAAGGGGGTCTCTGTGACCGAACCTGTCACAGTGGCATAGTTGGCAGGATTTGTGCACAGCTGATTGCTGTGAGACACTGGTAGCGATTTTAAGTGTGGTGGCCGGAGAACAGACGAAGTGGTTACTGGTTTGTTATTATCTTTTTGTTTATTTCGCACAAGAAAGCAGGAAAATGACTACCAGTGAGGCAGCTACAAAACTAGAGCTGGCCAGACTGGAAGCGGAAGAAAAGGCAAAGGACCGTGAGTTTCAAATGTGGCAGGCAGAAATGAGGCTCAAAGCAGCAGCTGCGGCCAGGGAAACCATGGAGGTCCAGAAACAGGCTCAAATTGAGCTGCCTGGAGTTAATTTGGGCCTGTATTTCTCTGTTGCTTTTTTTGAGACCCAGAAGCATGAACTGGCTGTAATGTAGTGGAAGAGACAGAACCCTTCAGCAGCTGGCTCCACTTCCCCAAAAATCCATAAATGGGAGCAGTTATGTCGGCAGTATGATGAATCCAGTGATATTGCCGAATATTTCATCACCTTTGAGAGACTGTGCACCCTCCATGCGATTTCTGAAGATCAAAAAATGACCACTTTGGTTGCAAAATTGACTGAGAGAGCTCTGGACATATTCAATAAGATGCCTATTGATGATGCTTCAAACTATGGTAAATTTAAGGAACTGGTTTTGAAATAGTTTCAGATTACACTTGAAACCTACAGGGTTAAATTCAGGAGTCTTAAAAGGGGATCTGGATTAAGTAATGTGGCTTATGTAAATAAAATGAGATTTGTTAGACAAGTGGGTGAGGGGGAAAAGGCATTAAATGTTTTAAAGAAATGTGTGATTTAATTACTCAGGAACAGTTCCTGAATATGTGCGGCGGTGATGTAAAACAGTATTTATGGGACAGAAAGGTGAATGCAGTGGGGGAATTAGCTGAGTTTGAAGACTCTTACGAGCAGTCACAAGCTGCAATTAAACATAAACCACTGGCAGAGGGCTACAGCGTTGGTGGAAAGCAGAATCACCGTTTTAGCCCTGGGAAAAAGGAGGCTGGGCATTCACCTCCCCATTCCCCTGTTACTTGTCCCAAATCTCCTGTACAAGCAGAGGAGCCCAAAAGGTGCTATCGTGGTAAGTCCACTGAGCATCTGAGGAATAAACATCCTTGGCTGAGTGGGAACAGGCAGCAGGTAACACATGAAGCTGCTGCTTCTCAGAGCACTGGGGTATCCCAGGCTGCTGCCTCTTTCCAAAGAGGATTTGTAAGGGTTGCTTCTACACAACCAAGCAGTGAGCATATGCATGCTGTTAAACTTAATAGCGAAGTGCTACAAGGATGGAGAGACACTAGTGCAGAAATTTCTGTGGTCAGAAGGTACCTGATCCAGGAGAAGGATTTGTTACCAGGGAAAATGGCAGAATTAGAATTGGTGGAAGGTTACAAAGTCCTTGCACCTTTAGCTATGGTACACATGGAAACTGGTGATTTGCAGGCTGAACTGACTGTTGCAACAGTGGCACAAAATTTTGTACCGTTTCTACTGGGAGATGAATTCTTTGTGGCAGAATCTGTTCCAGGGTTTGTTAGCAGCAAGAAGGAATCTTGTGCTGAAAGCCCCAGAGGGGAGGCTAAAGTCACACATGCTGCTGGGGGAATAGGAGAGTCTCTCTCTAATTCCTCTGTAGCAGTGGAGAATGCAGCTCTGGGATGGTCATAACCAGTTCTTGTCGCACCGGTGCTCAAGGCAGGTCCCTGTGGGAAGGGCTGGATAAAGCCAGCTCCTGTCCTGTAATCCTCTCCTTAGGGGGGAGGGATGTTCCACCTTGTAACAGGGAGGTGTTCCTAGCTGCTGACTGCCAGGAAGTTGCAGGTCAGCAGGGGACAGGGCCTGCCCTGGGGTGCAGAGACATGTATCCCGGAGATGGAGGTTTGGGTCCTGACAACTGCTGTGGAGGGAACAGACCCCAAGGACTCTGTAGCTGGAAGCAAGCCCAACCTGAGTGAAAGGGGGGGATTTTGCTGGCCAGTGAAGGGTCTGTCATAGCTGGTAGCTGTGAGCCCACAGCTGGATCAGGGTCACCTTCCCTTATGGGGGACACAGAAGTGTCGGCCTCAGAGGGGAGCCCAGAGAGGGAAGTCCAGACGGAAGGTGAGGGGGTACAGGAGGGTCTGTCCAGATTTTGTAGGAAGGCTTTTCACCAGGAGGAGGGTGAAGGATCTGCATCTAAAATACCAGACCCCCCTCACCTATGGATCAGGTTTTGAGAGAAGACTGGGGGTCAGATCTCCTGGAGGGGAGAGGCCACCCAGCTGACCTGTTGGGAACAAAGAGAGTATCTTACCCATCCAAAGCACTCCATTAAAGAACGTTGTTCCTGCTACCCTTGTAAAAGATAACATTGGCTCTTCAAGGCTGGGGGAAGAAAAACTTTGCATTTTGGAAGGTTCACAAGGGGGTGGGGTACAACCCAAAGAAATTCCCAAGGGAGGGGCAGCGGGCAGGCATGGTCGCAGTGCACCCTTTCCTTGCCAGATCCTCAAACCCATGCCTGAATTGGGAGCCTTCTCCAAAAAGACAGGAGACTCTGTGTCTAAACCCCTACCATGGTACACACACAGGAATTGGGAAATGCAATAGACACTGAACAAGCTAAATTGTGTGAACAGAGCCTGTCCGCCGTAGATTTGCTGTTAATCTTGTGTCTTTTGCTACTTCATCTAGGGGTCAAGACAAAGGAGTTAATACTAATGGTAAACCCTTTAAAGATGTGTGACATACCTGATTTATGGGAAAAACTTTTGTACATGCTAGGGATGGTGACAAGACAGTCCCAGAAGCATGTTGCTTTTCAGCTTATACCTGTAAACAGGCTGGAAGCTTAGCACAGCAGCAAAATCATAACAGGCCTACATTGCTGTGTGGAAGGGGAGACTGAGGCACACCGCCTCATGGCATTGGTGGCTAAATGCCAAGGCACTTACACTTTAACAGATATCGTGATCTGCATTCTGTTAACAGTACTGCACCCCAACATGTTTTCAGGCACCTGGGGACCAGGAACCCCAAACCTTGCTAGAACACCTGTAAATGACATCATAGGGTTTAAAGGTACTGGGAGAATGTGTGATGAGACAAACAGGGATTTTATAAGTACTGCCTATGCCATGGACAGTGTCCAAGTCTCTGGCAGTAAGTTCAGGGGAGGGTGTGATGTTATCGACCTGAACTGTGACCGTGATCGTTGTTGCAACCAAGGTCCTAGAGTGCACCAAATCCTGTACAAAGGAGGTCAAGTAAGGTGTCTATGGAAAGGTTGTAATTTGCTAGTTATGATTATGCTGTCTGTGTGTACCATTTTTATATTTGAAGTTATGAATATTGGCTATGTACTTGTATCTCAATGTTTGATTCTAAGTAGCATCAGTGAAGCATTTGGTCAGCTTCTTGAGAATGGGCAATTACTCAGAATAGTCCTATCAGGAAACACTTAACTGACCATATACTTTGGGAGATGCCAATCCACATCTGAGCTTTCCTGGGAACATTCAAACTAACATGTAAACACTGGCATCGGCCTGCAAAAAGCTGAATCATTCATGGACATGTGACTTGCCCAGGTGGCTACAAACACCATCTTATTGCTGTGATTTTGCACAGAAGAACAAAGGGGTTTCCACCCACAAGAGAGAGAATATAAAAGGCCCTGGAGGCCTCTCCATTTTGTCTTCAGCTGGCTCAAGAGATGGCCTCTCCACTCCAAAGAGATGCCTGAAAGAAACTGGAACAAAGGACAGTAACTACGGGGGTGTGAGTGATTGCTGGACCCAAGCCATAAACTACAACTTTGGTCTGAAAAGGATTGGGCCCAGACTAGGAAGGAGTCCAGTCTGTGAAAGAAGCTTATTGGAAATCTCAGAGGGTGAGATTTACCTGTATTCAGTTTCTTAATGTATTAGGCTTAGACTTGTGTGTTTTATTTGATTTGGCTTGGTAACAGACAGAACAAAGTAAGTTATTACTTGAAACCACTTAAATCCTACTTTTTATACTTAATAAAATCACTTTTGTTAATTACTTACTCTGTGTTAATTAATAAATACCTGGGGGAGCAAACAGCTGTGCATATCTCTATCAGTGTTATAGAAGGCAGAAAATTTATAAGTTTACCCTGCATAAAGCTTTATACAGAGTAAAACGGATTTATTTTGGGTTTGGATCCCATTGGGAGCTGGGTGTCTGGGTGCTGGAGACAGGAGCACTTTTTAAGCTGTTTTGAGTTAAGTCTGCAGCTTTGGGGGTGTGGTTCAGACCCTGCGTCTGTGTTACAGCAGGCTTGCGTGTCTGGCTTGACAAGGCAGGGTTCTGAAGGCCCAAACTGGCAGAGAAAACTGGCTCAGAGGTAGTCTCAGCACATCAGGTGACAGTCCCAAGGGGATCTCTGTGACCAAACCCGTCACAGGGATCACTGTCTCCTTAAAGAACTTGATGCTACAGTTGCTCTCACAATGCCATTGCAGGAGGTTCATGGAGAGCAAGCTGCAGCATTTGGCTCTTAATGCAGAAATCACATGGTCTTGGTGTAAAGGATCCTTTACACCAAGATATAAGAAAAGCTTGCAGTGGAGTAGTAGTTGACCTATGAAGCCCTAAAACAGTTCTGATTTTATTGCAGGATCACATTGTCTTACAAGAAGCAGGAGATGCATCAAAGGAACTGAAAGGTAAGGCAAGAGAAACCTTTCTCTGAGATGCTGTGAAGAGTATTTTGGCCTGTGTATGCAAAGAGGAAGAATAAACAAGACTAATGCTGGTTTTCAGGACAACACAGTCAAGCAAGGTCATGGCTATAGAACTTCAAACTGGGCAGTCAGACTTTCAGTATCTGTTACATGATAGGAAGTGATCCTGAAATAACCGTCCAACTTCTTCTATTAAGCTGGGTTACTTTAGGTAGGGTATTGAAAGTGGGCCCTATGCTAGGCTGATATCTAGATATGGGAAGTGTCTGTCTTGATACCTGCCCTTCTAGATGGTCTGTCTGTTTTTATAGGAGACTATTTTTGTACTTAAGCCCAAGCCCTTAGAATGTGGTGGGCCAACTTGGACCATCCCATTCTGAAGCAGCAAGGACACAAGTTAACTGAACAAATTCAGATGTAACTCCCATTTCTGCAGCTCTCTCAAGCAGTTGAGCTATTTGTGTAATGTATCTGAATCTTGAGCGGAATGATCTCCTTATTTAAGTGAGGGAATGTGCAATTATTTATCACCCACACCCACACCCACACACACACACACACACACCGTGGTTCTTCCTTCTCCCGCAGTCATAGCTTGTAATTCTGGCCTTCCTTAACTGTAGCTATGGAGTAACTGATTTTCCCAGAATGCATTATTGCTCCATTACTAGCTGCTCGAAGCTCCTACCTGGTAGGGCATAGCATTTATGGGTTGGCACACTATCAGTAATAAGTGTGTGATGTCAACATTTTACAATATATAATAATCTTACACAGCACTCTACAGAATAAGTAATGACCTAAGATGTCTAAAAGGGGGCATAAATAATTGACGAGAACAAGATAGGAGAGTCTTGGAAGAAGTAGGCCTTGAGCAGGAAAAGTGCAGGGGTAGAGAGAGAGAGAGTGTTCAGAGCCGGGACAGCATAAGTGAAGAGGGGGGATAAAGGGAGCAGAAGGATGTGAGGGTTGGAAGGAGGGAAGAATGTACAGACTATTGAAGATGTGTATAAAAGGCAATGTTACTGCATTGCAGTGTAACCATTCTAACCTCCCTTGTCATCACACAGCTACAGAAAACAACAAACCACAGATGGAAGACAGAGGCGAGAAGAGAGATCTTGGGAAAGAAGAGCCTGGCCCCAAGATAGATGATCATGAACCCAGACTGGGACCAAGGCCACGGTCACACAACAAAGTCCTCAATCCCCCTGGTGGCAAATCCAGCATTGCATTCTATTAGGAACATTCACTTTCACTAATGGAGTCAGCACAGAAACTTTATCTATGGGTCCTGAGGTTTGTTTTCAGACACTTGTATGGGGACAGCTGCTTTAGGTAGGAGGATGGGGACTTTAGTAACTCATTTAATCCAAATGGAGGACATCTTGATGTTCAAGACTTCTGTAAAACCTGTTAGTTATGGAAATAACTGAAGACTCTTATGTGCTAGACAGCGCAGGATTCAGCAGGACAGTAGCTTAGATAGGTGCAAGAGGAGTGTCCCTTTGTGGTGGGCAATTAAAAAAAACAACACTCTTAAGCTTGCAGCCAGTTAGTAGCTCAGACTCTTGGACTGAAGCATTTAGGTACAGTCAGTATGGTGAAATTCCATCCCAGTGGATTGGGACTTGGATGCCAGGCCTGGCATCCATCTAATTGAGCCTAACAGGAGCTAATGCTCTCCTAGGCGGTGTATCCTTAAGAAGCTAAAAATTGATCTGCAACCATTTTAATATAAACATGCTCCATTCTAAGTGGTGTTGCTGGGTTCTGAAGAGTTCTGCTTAGTCCTTGGCCATAAGAAGAGGCTTCCTCCCCAGGTTTATGATGTTAAAATTCTCATTCTTCTGTGGCAGTCTCGCAAGCCATCAAGTTGTGTAAACTTTTGGAGCACTTCAGTGATAGTCTGTGCTGATATTCGCTAGACAAAGAGAAAAATTATAGTTTAGTGTACTGTCTCATCCAGGCACTTCTGGAAAGATCTTATTTCACTGATGTCATGCAAGGGTGCCTCCAGCTTTCCTGGTAGGGAGGGCAGTGATTTGGGTACACACAGTTGCATCTATTGAAAGAACTCTGACAAACTACAGTAGTGTATAATTAGATTCTGGAAACTGTTCCAGGAGATCTCTAGTGAGCCAGCTTTAATGTCCCATCACCAGCCTCTAAAAGCCCTCATGTACCAATGCTTTAGCTTCTGCAGGGTTCCCCCCCCCCTCTGTCTTGGAGAAATAATGGACTGTTCTGCTTGTATCCTCCAGTAGCCTTGTTTTTTGTTTCTATGCTGACTCTGTTAGTGAAACCTCTGTTTTGTTAGCCATGGGTTGCCTTTGACTGCCTCAGTTATTTCTTGGTAGTGTGGACAATCCAAGTTACTCATCCACACATACTCTTGTAGCTATTTTAAGACTGTTAATCCCTGTTCATCTGTTTGGGACAGTCTAGGGATCACTGCAATACTCTTCTGTCACAGTGGCTGTTTTGAATTATGTTTGCAAGAATGTGCATTGTTTTCTCTAATTAGGTTTGGGGGTGGGGGGTTGAAGGAGGGCTCTCAAATTTCAGTTGTTAATTCTGACTGGACTTTCCTCAAACATATCAAATACTGATACTTTGGATAACACTAGGTGCTTAGACTGTTGGCCACTTGTAATAGTGATTTTTTTTTTTTTAACTACCTAACTCATTACATACAGGAGTTGTTCAGGTACACCAAAGACCAAGTGGCCTTATCTACACAATGGCTCTACATACCAGTAGCTGTTCTAGCCCAGGTTCACTGAAAACTATTTCTGAGACGAACTATTCAGAAGAGCTATCTCTTAGCTAGGTGCTACAACAGCTTAGAGGTCATAATGATTGTTAAAGTTCCCAGCAAAGATGAATGACTGACTGTACCACAGAGACTCGCAGCTGCCTTTTAACTTATGGAAGTGAAAATCCTCTTTTATAGGGTGGAAGTGGTAGGAATCTTAATGCCTCCTGTGCCTCTTCCACAGGAGGCTTAGAGGCGGCCAGCAGCAGGAGCGCCAACTGTATGAGGATGGTGATCAGGATTGAGGGAGTATGATCCCAATACATCTGTGTTAGATTCATATTCCCCCAATATAGCAGTTTCCTAGTTGCTATTCCTATTTTGCTTATCTGGTCAAGTCTGTAAGGGATCTCCTGTCCCCTTCTGCCTCGTTAGTGTTTAACTTCCCTTTCCAGTACGAGCTAGGCTTTTCCAGGGGTTAGCAGGTAGGAAAGGCCAACCAGTCTGCCCTTCTGCCTTCAGCTTTTGTATTGAAGGGTTTGTCTGTGGGCAAGTCAGTGAGTTTAGATTCAAAGCTTGATATCTTATAAGACTAACAGGAGCTGAAATATTGAGATGTGCATTTGTATAAATGCACATGTTTTAAACAGCAGTTTCCAGCTAAGTCTTAAACTACTATGGACTTCTGTCTGCATGTATTGGCTAGCATTTCCCTCATTGGCATAGACTTGAGACACTGAGCAGAGTGTAAGTTTGATAAGGATGTGGTTTTTTTTTTTGGTTTTTTTTTTTTTCTTTCTTTCTTTCTTTACACAGGGGCAAAAGGGGAATGGAACTTGTATTTGGTTAAATCATGGACTTCTCAATAAACCACAGTATTTTGTTACTTCACTGTGTGTAAATAAGTCACTGTTCTAGTCTATAGCAAACACTTTAGCCTGTGATCAAATTCCATATAACATTTCTTGTGTAATACAATGAGCCTTCTCAAACACCTACTTCCTACCACAGTTAATTTTAAAGGTGCTCCATCCTCTGACATGTTGCAGAAGTGGTGTAGCCTAGAACATGCCTGGAATCAGAATCTACACTAGCTTCTCCTGTGATGGATACAAGAATGAAAGTGCAGCAGCTTCCAACAGACTGTTTAGATGCATTTTTCTGCTGTCTAAGCCCCTTTCCATAAACCTTAAAACTGTCTGAATTTGCCTTTAATTGCTTTGCTATTAAGCATCTACACTTGTCCCTAAAAATTGATCCATATTTTATTAATACTTGTCCCTAAAAATTGATCCATATTTATTAACACTTGTCCCTAAAAATTGATCCATATTTGTGAAATTCATAGCTGTAAGCCTTTTCCCTACTGAAACAAATGTAAGTACATAAAACTGTCCTTATATATCTAGCTGCTTTTGTTCTGTAGACTAGATACTTTGAGACTATTACACATCCAACTCCAGATAAATTAGAGAGCATGGCAGTTAGAGAGAAATATTAACTTTGACAGAGGGCCTGCATCGTTCACCCTAAGTTGTTTTGTCACAGCTGGAAGGTATAAACAACCATGGATCCATATTCCATCTGCAGACTGAACTTCACTGTACCTCTGTGCTGCTTGTAAGACCAAGCTTTCATATTTCATCTCTTGGTGGAACACATTCTTAAGCCAATCTTTTAGGTAAGAGCTTGTGTACCTATGAAATAGTATCAATGATAATTAAATCTTAATTCAGTGATAGGCAGGAGATAAATGAGTACAAACACTGGATGTAATCCATAGATTGCCATAAAGGATTAAGCAACCTTATTGGTGCATGACCACAGTTACAGAACTATATGATGTCATACTACAGAATCTGCAAATTAGTTCTTTATTTCTCTTCTAGAAGAAACAAATCTGACTTTTGTACTGTTTCCTGACTCTTAAGGTAAACATTTTCCAGGTTAATGCTCTAGACAACTGCAGGTGCCTAGTGTACATACTGAAGTTAGCTTAAGATGTAGCAGAAGTGTTGATCAATTGCATGCTTTGGCAAGTCACTAGAGAAAACACTTGTAGGCTTTTCCGTGTCTCAAATAGCAGTCAGGTATCATCTGACAGTCTAGTTCAAAATTCACTATGCATAACTCATGAGAAACAACAGAAAACTTACATATTGAGGAGGGAGGGAAGAGGAAGGAGCAGCAGGCTACCAACCTTCCCATTACCTTTGAAATAAATAAAGGAAAGTTAGAGTGGTGGGGCATATTAGAATTCTTTGAGGGTGTCAACAAGCATCCATAGAGTGTACTTGGACTTCCAGAAAGCTTTTGAAGATGTCCCTCACTAAAAGCTCTTAAGCAAAGTCAGCAGTCATGGGATGAGAGGGAAGAGTCTCTCATAGATCAGTAACTGGTTAAAAGATAGGAGACAACAGCTAGGAATAAATAGTTTTATCAATGGAGGGAATTAAATGGGGGCCTAAGGATCTGTAGTGGGAGCTGTGCTGTTTTGGAAAAGGGGATATACAATAGAGAGGTGGCAAAATTTGCAGATAATACAAAATTCCTTGTTAAGTCCAAAGCTGACTGCAAAGAGGTACAAAGGATCTCACTAAAGTGCGTGACTGGGCAACAAAATGGCAGATGAAATTCAATCTGGCTAAATTCAAAGTAATGCATATTATAAAACAATCCCAACTACACATACAAAATGATGGGGCCTGAGTGGTAACAGCTACTTTAAGAAAGATTTTAGCGGCATTGTGGATAGTTCTATGTAAACATATGCTCAATGTGCAGCAGTAGTCAAAAAAGCTAATGTTAGGAACCAGTAGGAAAGGGATAGATAAGATAGTAAATATGCCACTATATAAATCCTTCCCCCTCCCCCTTGAATACTACATGCATTTCTGGTCACCCCATCTCAAAAAATATTAAAAATGGAAAAGGAACAGAGAAGGACAACAAAAATAATTAGAAGTATGGCACAGTTGCCATGTGAGGAGAGATTAAAAAGACTGGGATGATTCAGCTTGGAAAAAAATGACTAGGGGGGACAGAGGTCTATAAAATAACATGAGAACCAAGGGTCACCTAATTAAATGGATGATGGGATGGATCAATCAAAATTGCCTGATTCTGTTCATTCCCTCTACAGCATCTGACATTGGCCACTGTCAGGAGACCAAATACTGAGCTAGACAGTCTATTGTCTGACCCAGTGTGGCCATTATGTTAAGTAGTAACTTTGATAACTTAGTGCTGACAGCTATGTTTTTTGTGAAGTGTTAGACTGCTGCTTATGACTAGGCACAGAACATCTGTTACTCTTCTGAGGCAGAGCCCTACTATTTGTGTCCTACACTGGATTATAGAAATCCCAGCCTGAATTTCCAAATGCAACTACAGAATGTTACAGCATGGAGGTCTAGTAATACGATGCCAATGCAAAATAGCAGTGATTGCATGTAAAAAGATGTATTTAAAGGGATAGTATAGCTGAGGTCTGAGCCATCAAAGGCTCTCCCCTCAACTAATAGGTGGCTAAAACTATTGTTAGAATCATAGATTAGGGTTGGAAGAGACCTCAGGAGGTTATCTAGTCCAACCCCCTGCTCAATGTAGGACCAACGCCAACTAAATCATCCCAGCCAGGGCTTTGTCAAGCCGGGCCTTAAAAACCTCTAAGGATGGAGATTCCACTATCTCCCTAGGTAACCCATTCCAGTGCTTCACCACCGTCCTAGTGAAAAAGTTTTTCCTAATATCCAACTTAAACCTCCCCCACTGCAACTTGAGACCATTACTCCTTGTTCTGTCATCTGCCACCACTGAGAACAGCTGAGCTCCATCCTCTGCAGGTGATCAAATCCCACCTCACTCATCTCTTCTGCAGACTAAATAAGCTGTTGCGGGCAAATAAACAACACAGGCTCACACTCGGCCACTAGGAAGTTTCAAGCTAAGTCCAATTATGACCATCTCTATAGGATACATGTTCACATTACAAGTATCTCCATTGTACTGCCTCATGATAGTAGAAGGTATGAGCATAAGCCAAGTTTTCAGGAAAGGGTACCATATCTTTCAAAATCTCCTGCCACAGGAACTGGAGCGGGTTATAGCCTCTCCCCTCAGCCTTTCAGTTGCCTTAGTCATAGGTGTTCCTAAAGTCCAGTCCTTCCATTGTTTGCATTAGGTTGTACTGTGAGTCGGAGTAGCTTCAGATGAACTTACACATACGAACAGAAGGCAGAGAGGGAATTGCTACATAAAAACTTATCCTAGGTCAGCTGTGTCACTGGAACAAAATTTGCTGTAATAGAGGATTTCTCCTCTGTAACAATTACTTTAGAAAAGGTTACAGTACTTTATTGGACTCTTCAGTACCCCTTCTGTTCTCACATTAATACAAAAGTTAGTAATTTTACTCTGCAATTGTTTAACCATGTACAAGCAGCAAATTCCATACCTGTCTTTTTTTTTTTAGCAAATTATCTTTCAAGTGGTTGCTCTCAGCTCTGTTTAACAATTAAGTTAACACACACTTGAAGCATCATTCTCAATGCTTATAAGAGCACCATTCAAGAGGTTGCATAGTAAAGATGATTGTTTTACATATCTGTACAAGTCAATGATCAATGTGCATTGACAATCGCTAGTATAAGATCAAAAATAGTAAATAAACCTACTTAAAACCTGATCAACAGTTTCATACAATTTGAAGGTAACATTGCTGTATCTGAATAGTGCAGCTTGTGGGAGTGTTAAGCAAAAAGTTTGGCTAGTTTTCACATAATTGGTCTTGCCAATTTAAAATAAGTGAAACAATCCCAACAGCCTCTGCCAGGACAAAGTGGCAATCTTATTTACACACAATGAATTTGTGAAAGGACATTGACAATCAACAGCAATTATTGAAATGGAAGGCTACTCAACCCATTCACGCCACTGCATGAGGAGCTTTCTGTGAAGGTGCAGTGATTTTAATGAAATACCTTACATTGACACATTTATAATGATGAATTAAGGTGAATTATAAGATGGTATATAGTTGCTTAGAACAAACTTCAGGTGGACTGAGTTTAGACTCTAAACATTGTAGTGTAGTCCATTTCAAAAAGTGCACCACATAAGCTTCATCATTGGCTTAATGTACCATATGGCTGATTTGTTCCAGACACAAGGAACAAAACAACTTTCCCTTCATATGCATAATTCCCTTCATATACCAGCTTGTTTTCATGGATGACTGAATAAGGTTACCCTTGTTTAAAAAAAACCAACTAAAAATATAACAATGTATTCCTTAAAAGCATACAATTGGAAATAGAGGGACAATACTGTGCCAGCAACCAGTTGTAGTTGTACTCTGTCATTGTAGGATCCAAAATAGGGCATCTTGATGCTTCTTAGTTGATAAACCCTTCATCTCCCACTTCATCTAGGAGTGGTGCTGTGTCTACAGGCTGTCTGACCTGTTCTGCAGATGATCGCTTTGTTGCTCTGTTCAGTATCCCACCCTGGCAATTCAGAGAAGCAGACAGTGAAACAAACAAGTAGCTTTCCTAGAGAATGTATGTAGCTTACTGACAACCTTTCAGCAGATATTTGGGTCTTCAATATTTTGTGCAACCCATCTTGGGGAAGGAACGTGTGATTAGACCACCAACATATGTGACACTGGTGGTTCCCACCATTGCCACTTCTATCTTAAAAAGTATGGTAACAAAACACGGAAAGCAGTAGGTATCTGCAGGATATTCTGCAGTGACCAACTCAACAGTACCTATCCCGAGTCAGTGAGAAAACCTTCCTTATACAAACTCTGCACTACCTAAGGTCCCTTTCAAACCAACATGTTGGGAGCTAAGTTTACACCTAAGAACTGCCCCAATGCACTTTTTGTAGGAAATACCTAGTGTCCAAGGCATCTTGCCCTGGAGGTAGGAGGGTAATGAAAGTGTAAGCATGTTACTACCTGCTGCTTGTCCACCACGTTGAGGCTAACAGAGGCAATAATGCATGCAATAGTGTTTGCCAGCATGAAGATCATCATCTGTTGCCAGCGCCATAGTGGGATCTTTAGTTCACTGTTGGGTACAGAAGATGAACAAACAATGATCATGTGAGAATGTTTTTCCTATTGCTATATAATATCCAAATAAAATGAAGCAGCACATGGTGTTGGCTTTTGTGTCCTGAAACCATGCTTGGTTTAGACCACACACAAAACTGGTTTTATGCTCTCAGTTTAATCCCCATCAGCACAACTTGTGGGCTTTTGCTTAAGAGACAAAAGGCACTAGTTCTCACCTGGACTTGGTTCCCAGAATGTGTCCAATGATCAGATTGGAGAGGCCAATTCCAATCATCTGCACAGAGGTTGCAAACCCCATAGCTGTACCTAACGTTGCCTGGGGAACCACAAGGGGTATGGATGGCCACAGACTCGCCTGTTGTAAGGAGTAATGAAATGGGCTGATGTTAAAGTAGGAAAAGTTTGCTGCCAAGACACTTTCTAGAAGAGTCTAACAATTCAAGCCCCAGCTTCAGGCTACTAGCTGATTGACTGAGGGAGAAAGGAAGTTGTCCCCATTACACATTTGGACGCCTTATGGAGGGGTTTACACCTTCCTCTGACTCATCCACCAATGACCACTATCAGACCAGAAGATTACAGTAAATGGATGATGAGAGTGCCTACATCTTTCCTCACCAGTTACTCCAGTCAGCTTAAAGCACACACAATTCAAAGTCAAACATCTCAATGAGGAGCTGGGATAACTGACTTAGGTGGACACTCTGGATCCTGCTCAAAACGTGTCATGAAAGGACAGTACTGCTTAACAGCTAATGTTTCCCACAGACCATGCCAATGGGTTCCTTAAGCTGTTTTGGGTTATACGGGGGTGTTTGCTGACTACATCCCTTGGGCTTTGTAATCCAAAGACCTCAGAATGCACACATGCCCAATGTTTAGCCCTTGGCTAGTGTAAAATGCCAGTGTCTGGAAAGGAGTAAGGAGAGACCAGAGTTATAAAGTGACCAGCTAATGCGGTGGCTTCTACATACTTACAGCAGCAAAGGAGTAAGTGATCCCCAGCCAGATGGTAGAGACAAGCGGAGGAACAAATGTAAATGCCAGGAGAGCAAAGACTGGCAGAGTCAGCACAGCACAACCAACTGCAAACACACCTCTGAGTCCTACGTAGTCCTGATGAAGGACAAACAGAAGGTGATTTACCGAGAGTCCCCCACTGTTTCCACCAGGGCTCCAGTGCGCTCCTCCTCAATGTGCGCAGCTGAGCAATGCGTGCTGGTAAATGATAACTTATCAGCTAATGGAAAATAACACCTCACAAAGTATTCCCAGTTCCTCACATGTACCGAGAGGGACTGAAGAGACTGGTGTGCCTATCAGAGAAACTCCAAGGTTTTAGTTTTAAGGCATTTTAGTGCTTAAGGAAGTGAGGGATTGATAAATTAGACAAAGCATGAGTTGATTCTGTGCAAGCTACTGCTCCTCATCCCTTACAAAGCTCTGCCTGTGCCCCTCAATCCTGACCTGCAACACTTCCCTCACTGTTTTATCTTGGGCCTCTCATGAGTATTCAGCTATTGGTGTTGTACTTCTACAACAGGAACTAGGGGATCAGAGATCAAACTCATTTCACTTCTGACCTAATATAGAATGGTCTTCAGGGTTTCTAAACTAGTCTGTTAACCCCCTGCATCACTAATGACCCAACTCCAGAGCTCTAAACACTCAATCTCTGTCAGAGATGCACAAAATATTATTTGTACTAAGCCTTGGTCTATCAGCAGACAATCCACCATGTAGTTGATGTTCTGCTAAGTACTGGGTACTCACGATTAATATGCCAACTGCTGCAGAGAGAACAAGGGAGCTGTCGTATACCGCCCCAGCAATGTAAGCGGCTGCCTGCTGACTGTAGCCAGAGTACTTATCCTGGATAAACTTGCTAAAAATTAAATTGAGGGGGACAAAAAAAAATTACATTAGGATTCTTGGTCTGGTTATCTTGGCACAAAGCAAGTCTGAGCACACATCTGGACAGGGAGTTTTTAATTAGAGAACTTGTCAAAGCAAAAACTCAAATCAATCTGCATTCTCATCATTTTTTAAAAAGGTGTGCTGAACAAAAAGGTCTGTTGTGGGGAGAAGGGAGGTTTGTGCCCTTCCTTGCTTTATGATGGATAAAGGAGGCCTGAAAGTTTGGGGGCATGGGGAGGGGGGCATGCATTTTGGAAATTCCAGGAACAGCGAGTCCTGTTTTCCCTGGTGGTCTCCTTGGGGGAGTAGAAGATTTCTCAGCCCTGAAACTGAAAGGCTGAGAGGGATGTTAAATTTTTAGATACATTAACTCAAAACAGTGGAGGGAAGGATCAGCATTTAACAACTTCAACCCTTTGATTAAGGGCTCAGAAATTTCCCACTCCAGTTCTCTACTGCTCCAAGAAGATATCCAATAAAAACAGAGAAGACAGGCCCCAATATCGCTACAGCGGAAAACAAGCTCCTTCATACATTATGGAGGACAAAAATGGCATAAACCTAGTGTTTTTAAAATCCTTTGTAGGGCACCTAGATTTCTAGTGGCCAGCCACTGCTTAGCAGCTTTGAGAACTAATTTATTTGGAAACCCTCTGCTCACCTAGATTTTGACTGGTTGCTTTTAAGTGACTAGAATTATTTTGAGGACAGCTGAACTGCTCTGTAGCGCTGAGGCAGCAAAATGCTGTCCCTGCAGATTTACTGCCATAGATCCAAGTAATCAATTACACGGAAGGCACTGAGCCATGATTCTTGTTTTGGAAACAAGCCTGGAATTAATCTGCCAAAATTGATATTTGAAACATGACTCTTTGTTCCGGAGGCAGTGTGGAGTATTGCTGCATGACAGAACGTGGGGATACAGCAGTGCAGGAATCAGGCCGTATGGGGACCATTTCTGGGTAAGGTAAGCAGATGACAGCTGGCCAGAGAGCCCATTTCAGGGACTGCAGGGAGAGCCCCAAAGATCCCAATACTGTGCGTTTTGCTTTCACTAGGTTCTAATATTAGGACCTTTTTTGTTAATTGCTGCAGCAAGCCTGCAAGGACCCCTCCCGACCCCAAACTGCTGAGCTGTTTGTTTGTATTTATAAATATAGAGCCCTCC
This sequence comes from Platysternon megacephalum, assembly GCA_003942145.1. NCBI lineage: Eukaryota > Metazoa > Chordata > Testudines > Platysternidae > Platysternon > Platysternon megacephalum. Next base: position 2,357,637 of record QXTE01000146.1, read on the forward strand.
TTTCATTTTTCTCCCAAGATCTCAAAGCACTTTGCTAATGTTAAGTTTTGCAAGCCGCCTGTGAGAAAAGTAGCAGTATAGCCATTTGCAAAATGGGGAAAACAGAGGAGAAGCACTTTCCCCAAGGTTATATAGAGTCTGTCAGAACCAGGGCGGGCAGAACCCAGGTCTCTTGACCCCTAGTCTGCTACTCTAACTGCATTTCCTCCCACTGAGGTTCTAGCATTTTGGAAATGGCAGTGTGCTGTAGGAACTGCGATGCACAGCAGTTTTAATCTATGCCTTATCTTAAGATGCTGGCTGCTGGCCACCTTCCAGGCAGCTGCTCACATGTGTGGCAGTCTTGGGAGGCATCTTGGGAAGGCTGCAATGGTTCTGAGTTGTTTAGCCAGGAAACACTTTACAGCATCAGTGGCCATGAATCTGACCCCTCTGGAGCCCTCAGCACCTTCCTCCTGTTGACATTGCCACTCCAGTAAGTGTTTTACTTGAATGGATTTATGCAGCACAAACCCCCTGACCCCAGGAGCTGGGCAGTTCCATCTAGATGCACTTCATGAGCCTTTCAGTTGCTGGTCAGATGGGTTTCCTCTTTCCCATTGTCCCACCTAGGTCAGGGGAGAAGTATTAATTTGCAGGAAACCAGATTTGGAATTTCCCCAATCTTTGGAGTTTTGGAAGAATCCAAGTTCCTTTAAGGTTGCTTTGGACTGGAAATCCCCATGTCTCGAATCATCTTCAGAGATGGCTGCATAACACAGTGCAAGGGAGAGAAGAATCAAAGGACCCTGATGTTCTATAGCTAAATGTTAAGCACCTTGCTTGAGAAGGACATTGCTCCCTTTCTGGCTTTGTGCTCACAAAGGCAGCAGTGAACAAGCTGTTTGGAAAGCTCCCCATTCCTCTGAGATTCCCCTGCTAGCTGAATGGAGAGGGAGATGGACACTGCTAGCTCTGTACCGAAGCTCCAGTGCTGGGAACAGTTACCAGCACCAATGCTACCTTTCTGGTCAGTACCTGGCATCTGCCACAAAAGGGAAGACCCCGTTGTAGAAGAACATGATTGTTAGGACTAGGAGCCAGTAGCGAAGTGGCAGTCGCCGGACATCCTGAACTCGCTGTAAAGAGAAAAGCCCCCTAGATTAATAGGATACAGACTACTTCCAACTTCATAACGATGTTACCTTCTTCCTCTACTATTCCATGAGAAGGGCCATCTGGTGACTGGAGTCTGAAAGGTCACTCATTCGCCTCTGGGAGTTCCAGCATTTGCTGTGCTCCTCCACACCCACACACCACCCTTCTCTGGCAGTATGGTCAAGTGCTTTTCCTTCCCTTCATAAAAGTCTGTAGCAGCAGAAGACTTTTCTGAGCAGAACTAGCAGCTGCCAGAGGCAAACCGTGGGATGAAGCACAGCAGGGATGTAGGTATAACTAGGAGTTATTAATTAAGGGAAATACCAGAATATAACCAGTATATTAAGAATGGAAAACTATCATTAAGACCTTCCGTCAGGGTATACTCTTCTGAAGTTTAATGGATCTGATGACCTGAAGCAATGGCAGCCCTGTTACTTGGGACACTAAGGGTATGTCTACACTGCAATTAGACCCCCGTGACTGGCCCATGCCATCTGACTTGGGCTCACCAGGATGTTTAATTGCAGTGTTGACATTTGGGAGGGTCCCAGAGCTCAGGCTGCAGCCTTAGCCCTGAACATCTACACCACAATTAAACAGGCCCTTAGCCCAGCTGGGCTAGTCAGCTGACATGGGCCAGTCACAGGTATCTAATTGCAGTGTAGACATACTCTTGGAGAGTGTAGCACAAAGACTGGTTCTGCCTTGGCAGGAAGATGGGCTAGTTCTGACCAGATTACTCTGTAAATCACACAAGAGGAGGCTAGAATCTCATCTGTATTCACAAGCAACTTGCACAATGATCTCAGGTGAATGTTTGCTGACCCCTCATGCTCAGAGTGCTGGCTCTGGTCTCTGATAGGCTGGCAACATTTATTCTCTTTGTTTAGTTTAATTTTCATGATCCCTTGTTGTTTGCAGCTGCAGAAGCCTAAGAGACTTATATGAAGAACTACCATATAAAACTTCAGAGGGGTAGCCGTGTTAGTCTGGATCTGTAAAAAAGCAACAGAGAGTCCTGTGGCACCTTTAAGACTAACAGATGGATTGGAGCATAAGCTTTCATGGGTGAATATGCATGTCATGCGTCTGACGAAGTGGGTATTCACCCATGAAAGCTTATGCTCCAATACATCTGTTAGTCTTAAAGGTGCCACAGGACTCTGTTGCTTTTTACATATAAAACTTGGATAAGTGGCATTGGCTCCCTCTTCTGTCCAAGATCAGCTACTGCTATCGCAAACTTCAGTCACAAAATAAACTCAGCAGAGACAACAAAATTCAGTTAACCCATGCCAGAACCTCAAGGCTCTGGAGGAAAAGGTGGCCTGTATTCCACGTACCACTTTCTTGGACTCTTGCTGGATAACCCCATCCAAGCCAAGCTGCTTCATGCCCACTTTGTCCAGCACGCTGACTGTGATGGCTGAAATAAAACCCAACATACAGAGCAGGGTACCTGCAAACACAGAAGAGATTTTAGGACTTCCCTGGAACAGGGAGAGCTGAATGACAGAGCCCTCTGCACAATTCATCTTCCTGGCTTCTCTCTTACAACATGACTAGTACTTCTCCATTGAGCCACAAGTTGGATCCTTTACAATGTATGGATCAGCACAAGGCTGAAAAGTTTGGGTTGCAAACATTGTAAGGCCAAGTTTTCACTGATTTTATAATAAGATCTGATAATATAATAAGATTTCATTGCCTTCTATGATGAGATAACTGGCTCTGTGGATATGGGGAAAGCGGGGGACATGATATATCTTGACTTTAGCAAAGCTTTTGATACAGTCTCCCACAGTATTCTTGCCAGCAAGTTAAAGTAGTATGGATTGGATGAATGGACTATAAGGTGGATAGAAATCTGGCTAGACTGTCGGGCTCAACGGGTAGTGATCAACGGCTCAATATCTAGCTGGCAGCCCCAGGGGTCAGTCCTGGGGCTGGTTTTGTTCAACATCTTTATTAATGATCTGGATGATGGGATGGATTGCACCCTCAGCAAGTTCGCGGATGACACTAAGCTGGGGGGAGAGGTAGATACGCTGGAGGGTAGGGATAGGGTTCAGACTGACCTAGACAAATTGGAGGATTGGGCCAAAAGAAATTTGATGAGGTTTAACAAGGACAAGTGCAGAGTCCTGCACTTAGGATGGAAGAATCCCATGCACTGCTACAGGCTGGGGACCGACTGGCTAAGCAGCAGTTCTGCAGAAAAGGACCTGGGGATTACAGTGGATGAGAAGCTGGATATGAGTCAGCAGTGTGCCCTTGTTGCCAAGAAGGCTAACGGCATATTGGGCTGCATTAGTAGGAGCACTGCCAGCAGATCGAGGGAAGTGATTATTCCCCTCTATTCAGCACATGTGGATTATTGCGTCCAGTTTTGGGCCCCCCACTACAGAAAGGATGTGGACAAATTGGAGAGAATCCAGCGGAGGGCAACGAAAACGATCAGAGGGCTGTGGCACATGACTTACGAGGAAAGGCTGAGGCAACTGGGCTTGTTTAGTCTGCAGAAGAAAAGAGTGAGGGGGAATTTGATAGCAGCCTTCAACTACCTGAAGGGGGGTTCCAAAGAGGATGGAGCTCGGCTATTCTCAGTGGTGGCAGATGACAGAACAAGGAGCAATGTTCTCAAGTTGCAGTGGGGGAGGTCTAGGTTGGATATTAGGAAACACTATTTCACTAGGAGGAGGATGAAGCACTGGAATGGGTTACCTAGGGAGGTGGTAGAATCTCCATCCTTAGAGGTTTTTAAGGTCAGGCTTGACAAAGCCCTGGCTGGGATGAATTAGTTGGTGTTGGTCCTGCTTTGAGCAGGGGATTGGACTAGATGACCTCCTGAGGTCTCTTCCAACCCTAATATTCTATGATTCTATGCTTTAGTATTAATATTTCTGCTTATTGACACCCTCCTCCCCCAGCTAAGGATTAAAATAGTCCTGGTTATTGAAAACAGCTAAAAAAAACCCCAATGTCCATGGGACCAGGAGATCACCCGGCCTATCTCCGGAAGATAGAGGGGAGAAAAACAACTCTCATACTTGTTGGTCTGCTTCACATTTGTAGAGTAACTGCAGATAAGGAAGGTCAAATTGAGTCTTGGTGTAAACAGGTACAACTCCTCAGAAAGAAGTCAATGGAGTTACACTGGGTTATACCAGCAGTGAATTTGCCCCCAAGTGACTGTTGCAAATCAGACCAGTTTTCTAACTGAATCCTTTGGAAAAATCAAGCAAAGTTCACTTGAAAAGCCTGTTCAGATGTGCATTCGCTTAGCATTGGTGTATTTAACCCTCCACATGTAGGATACTCAAGTTGTTCTGATGCTGTTGCAATTGGAAAATTATCACCCGAGTACACAGCAAAGTTCTGGAGGGGAATCTGTTAAAGCAGAGCTGGTTGAGAGAACATCTTAGTAGGGCAGAGGGGCAGGATTTTTCTCATACTTGCCTCTCAGCTGGAATCACATCCTTGAATAGGACTGGTACAACATTCACTGATTTGTTACTTGGTAAGTATATTTATCCTACACTCCCCATCTCCAAGAGACCCCACACAAAGTACAAACACAGTGATTCCCTTTACCATCTCCTCCAAGGCATTTTTAACACACCCACCACCATAATAACCAGGCACCATCATCATCTAGGCAATATTATGACCCTACATCATAGTGTCTGCTACACAGGGATTCCATTTGTCAATGTAAAAAGGAAAAAACTGTCAAGCAACATGGAGGCCAGAGCAGAACTGCACCAAAAACAGAGAAGTGAAAATCCCGCACCCCCTGTACATACGCGCGCATGCGCACACACAGATACATGCTTTCTTGAGGTGAGGTCCTAAATCTAAATATTCAGAATTTGACCCACGTTAAAGTCTGTCTACAGGCAAAACTATCATCGACTCAGTGGGAATTGGTCAGAGTGAATTGCCAACCCAGAATATGGCAGTGTGTGTGTACACACACAAGTAATTCAGTTTTACTCCATTGATTCAATGGGAGTATACATTCACACACAATACTGTTCACACATGCCTGCAAGTGTTGTAAAGTCACAGAAAGGCTGCAAACAAAGCTAGAGGCAAATGCAACAGTTTTAGAAGGAAGCTTCAGCCAGCAATGAAGCATCTTCTATTGTGTCCTGAAGCCAGGAAGGAGAGCAAGGGAACACTGTCTGGAAGACACACAGCCCACCTGCCACACACCAGGTTCGTTCTCTTTCCTATGCATATTCTTTACCAGAGTTAGACAGTATCACAGGCTGCTTTGTCTTGGGTCTAGAGGCAAGTGAAGCAGAAGCCAGAAGGAAAAGCTCACCTCCCCAGAGCGTCCACTGGATACCAAAGTGGGTCTCAAACTGCTGGGTGAAGAAGAAGTTGAGGACACTCCCAAGCCAGGAGAAGGAGAGAGTCAGTCCAAATGCCAAGGCCAGTTCCTTCCCCTTGAACCAGAAGGCAGTGATGTGATTCTGCACAACTTGGAGGGGGTGGGAACAGAGGAGAAAGGGCTATATTAACAGATGCACGGAAACCGAGCCCAGAGCATTAAACACACATACTTGGGGCAATTTCCCAATTCATGCTCGGTGGGCCAGATGGGATCAGAGTCAAAGACTCTTGGATATCTGAGGTAGAGATACAGTGTGTCAGATTAGCACCCCTTTGGGATAGTCCTTACCACTGCCGCAACAGGGGGGAGGTCAAGTGGCTTCTGAAAAGCCAAGCTGTAGTGTGAGTATTGCAGCTGCTGCTCCCAGGAGGGGGCAAAGGCTGGTTGAAATTATGGTTCTTAACATTAGAAGGGCAGATGAAAGTTCTACAACTCCCAGCAGGCAGACCAAATACTCTTTCCTCATCCATCACCACTCAGGCCTGGTTCCTGGTGCACAGAGCAGGTGAAGGTCTGACTGTAGGAACAAAGGCCCAGGGGCAAAAATCCCATTTGTCCTCCCATTATTGGGGTCTAACCAGGAGAGGAGTTCTCAGATTCCTTACTGGTAAGTGACCCATTCCCAGATCCAAACAGCAACCGTCCTGTCAGCATCAGCGGCAGAAGGTACGGAGTTCCCTTGAAGTGAGAGCCCAGAGCGAAGATGGACGATCCCAAGACAGTCAGGAAAGAGAAAAGAAAGACACCAACTAGGGAGGGAGACAGAAAAACACAGCGACGCATTGAAATAAAGGCAACGGATAAATAAATAAATAAATAAAGAGAAAATTACTGTGCAATAGGAAAATTTGAAAGGAGCTCTGAATTTTTATCCCAGGACAAATCCCTGGGTCTCCCATCAAATTGACTCTATGACATATTATTTTACTACTATATAGCCCTTTTCATTGAAGGATCTTAGGTCACTTTGCAGAGGAGAGAAATATTATCATGTGCCTTATACATGGGGAAACTGAGGCAGAGGAACATTAAGTGGCTCAACCACAAGCCTATAAGCTTCATACTCCTGAGTCTTACTCCTAGCTCTGCCACTGACTCTTTGATGTTGGCCAAGTAACTTCACCTCTGTGCCAGTGTCCTCATCTGCAAAAACAGAGACAAGAATGCTGACCAGCCCCACAGGGAATGGCCAGGGCTGCATTCTTTATTGTGTTGTGGAGCTTAGATACCATGATAATATATGGAGATATACCTATCTCATAGAGCTGGAAGGGACCCCGAAGGGTCATCGAGTCCAGCCCCCTGCCTTCACTAGCAGGACCAATTTTGCCCCTGATCCCTAGGTGGCCCCCTCAAGGATTGAACTCACAACCCTGAGTTTAGCAGGCCAATGCTCAAACCACTGAGCTATCCCTCCCACCCATACAGATACCAAATAGAAGGCCATGTAGAAGAGAAGAATACAGGACTATCAGACAGTCACATTAAGAGTGTAAAGTTTGTAGATAAAGGATCACTGCCAGCTCTGAACTTACCTGTCTTCCTTTTATTGTGTGTCAGGAGATTAAAACAATGTTTACTCAACTGTTGTGTGTCATACTAAATTCTAGTGATCTCCAATCAGGCCAAAGGGGGAACTGTGCAAGTTTACAGCAGAGATCCCTGATGCTTGTAATTCTATGGAGCAGCCTTTGTTACACCCATCTTCTCTCCACACCAGAAGGAAGTACCTTCCTTGGTTTGCTCTGTTTTGTTGCCCACACTGCTTCATGACACAGGACCTTACTGAAAAGGTGATTCTGGTGTTGGGAAGCAATATCTCTTTCTATTGAAGGAATAGCTGGAAAGGTCACTTCGGTGCAAAAAGAAAGATCAGCTATAATGAAATAATTGGGACTTACAGTGATTTCCCAGTTTATCAATCAGGAATCCAGCCAGAATCACCACCAGCGCATTCCTAGGGAGAATACCACAAACATTTGGTTTTACTCCCTGCACATCCTATGACCAGTTCACATGATGCCTCCCCTAAACAGAAGAAAGGTGACTCACGTCCAAGCACAGATTGCATACAGCAGGTTGTACTGTGCAGGCGTCATCCCCAGACCTTCCACGCAGGCCAATGTGCCATTATGTCCAGTGCCATTATGCTGGGTTCCATTGGGGCAGGTTAGGTTCTGTGTAACAAGTTGACATAAAAAGTCTGTATTCCAACAGTAATAGAGGTCTAATTTGGATTACACAATAATTAGCCAAACCTTCTTTTTGGGTGGTGGGCCTCAATAGGTACAAGAGCCTGGTTTGACTTCCTTTCTAGACTCATCTCCACCACTCACTTCCCAACCTGACAGAAGGAATTTAAAGATTTTCAGTGGCCTTGTGTGTATAGTATATCCATCTTGAGGATACGACAGTAATTAAAATGTTCTGAGTGACAAAGGAGCTGCAACAATATACAAGGGATCATAAGAGACTACAGCAGAACCTATTTCCCACTGGCAACTGGGAAACCCATTTAAAATTACTGTGGTTTGACATTCGTAGACTTTGATACCAAGTATCAGAGGGGTAGCCATGTTAGTCTGTATCCACAAAAACAACAAGGAGTCCAGTGGCACCTTAAAGACTAACAGATTTATTTGGGCATAAGCTTTCATGGGTAAAAAACCCACTTCTTCAGATGCATGGAATGATAATTACAGATACAGGCATAAATATATATTGGCACATGACTTTGATAGGAGCTGTGGGGTCTCAGCACCTCTTATAAATACACCACTGAGATTTGAATCAGAGAGAAAGGCAAGGATACTGCATTGCAAAATGCACTTGGTCTGTTTATTTTAATCAGCTGTAGCTTAATTTTTAATGATCTGATACTAAATAAAAGTACCAGGAAGTGTTCTGCAGCAGCTTTTTGGTCCTGCTTTGAGCAGGGGGCTGGACTAGATCTCCTGAGGTCCCTTCCAACCCTGATATTCTATGATATTCTATGATTCTTTTATAAAGCTAATGAAGCTTCAGTAATGAGACCTCATTGCAGCTCCCTGCTATAAAAATGTTATAAGGAATTGGAACCAAATCTCCTAAATCATAGTTCAATGCCGTCACCACAAAACAGTAGCAATGGTGCACACTCTCCTTCTCTGAACCCGTCTTAGTTTGGGGTCTCTTCAGAAGTCTTTATTATCTGAGTGTGTAAGAATTTCTTGCAGGCCTTATAAAAGTCATAGGCCCAGCTCCATAATCTAGGAAGGACAATGAGCTTTAGCCAATCACGTGTCTTGGATCTACTAGCAGAGGGTGCACATGAGTAAACCCATCCCTTTGCCAGAGACTGAACATAATTCATCAGCAGTAATGATCAGCAGGGATCCTAGTTTTCTGTAATAAAAAAAACAATTCTCTGATTAAAACCCCCCCATAAAAATCCATGTTTTTCTACGATTAAAATGAAATGCTGAACTTTAGTTTGCTTAACCACAATATATGCATAGGTATCAGTAGAACACAATGTTCATTGATGTATTTACAATTTTTAAGCTGGCAGACTAGGCCCCGCCCATTCTCCTGATTAACTGAATTTTTGATTATCCAATCTGGCCCTGCTCCCAGTTAGATTGGATAATCAGGATTCCACCGTATATGTTCTTATTTTTTCACAAAATGTAAAAACTAAAGATTCTCTGTAAAAACGCAAATTCCGTGTTTTTCCTTGACAAATGGATTTCTAGGATCCCTGACAGTCAGTGTGTGATGCTCTGTACCTCGGGGAAACACCCAGCATCCCCATGTTCATCCTTGTAAAATGATTGTGTGGTATCCAATGCAAAGTTTGTCATGTTGGGTGTCTTCGGAAGGCTCATGATGCCCTGAGCATTGTTGTTATAGTAATTGTTACAATAATGTTATAGGTTATAATTTCATGTATATAGTTATGAGGCTGAAAATGTGTCCTCATGGCTTTAAAGAAGCCCAGGCAAAATCTCTCCAAGAGCAGAGGGGCAGTTCACACCTTATCAGGGCATGTATGGGACAAACCCAGCACAGCCTCATAGGAACAAAGCACATTGGCCTAGGCAGCAAAAAAGGATCTGTTGGCCTCTCGAGTGAGTCACCCCTGTTCCTTTGGTCAGTTTGAGACTATAATGAGGTAATGCTCACCTGACTCTGAAAGTGGGGGGAGGCAAAGACAAGAGGAAAGAAAGGACATGATTAAAGGGAGAGATGTTTTCCATGCTCTCTCTCTCTCTTTTCCACCTACATCTACAGACACCACACCAAGCAACTGAAGCGCTGATCAAAGGGGTGAGCCTGGCTGAAGAGCAACTAGCCAGCCTGCGGTGAGAGACATCTAAGTTTGTAAGGGCACTGAAAGTGTTAAGATCAGCTTAGACTGCGTTTTGCTTTTATTTCATTTGACCAAATCTGAGTTCTTGTGTTTTGACTTATAATCACTTAAAATCTATCTTTGTAGTTAATAAATACGTTTGTTTATTCTACCTGAAGCAGTGTGTTTGGTTTGAAGTGTGTCAGAGACTCCCCTTGGGATAACAAGCCTAGTGCATATCAATTTCTTTGTTAAATTGACAAACTCATATAAGCTCGCAGTGTCCAGCGGGCATAACTGAACACTGCTAGAAGGAGGTTCCTAGGGTTGTGTCTGGGACCGGAGATATTGGCTAGTGTCATTAAGGGCATGGCTACACTTGCAGATGTAGAGTGCTTTGAGTTAAACCAGCCTTTGGAGAGCACAGTAGGGAAAGCGCTGCAGTCTGTCCACACTGACAGCTGAAAGCGCGCTGGCGTGGCCACATTTGCGGCACTTACAGCGGCATTGGGAGCAGTGCATTATGGGCAGCTATGCCACAGAGCACCTCTTCCCATTCTGGCGCTGTGGCTTGTGGGAAGGGGGCGGGGCTTTCTGGGTCCTGTCCCAACACCCCATGATGTATCGGTTCGCATCCAGCAATCCCTGTGCTTCCGTCCACATTTGGCACCATCTTTCAAAGCTTTTTGCATGGCACACTCTGTCTTCCCTTTCAGTCTGCGGGAATGGAGACTGAACTGCTGAGGAATATGCTGACGAGTCTCGCCAGCACATCACATTTGTCAGTCGAGTTACTCCTTAAGATCCAAACTGACAGTGAGGACTCTGACAATGATATCAACTCAAGTAATGCATACGACATGAGATTGCTTGTGGCATTCACGGACATCCTCTCCACCCTGGAACGCCGCTTTTGGGCTTGGGAAACAAGCACTGAGTGGTGGGATCACATTGTCTTGCAAGTCTGGGATGATGAGCAGTGGCTGCAGAACTTTCGGATGAGAAAAGCCACTTTCATGGGACTGTGTGAGGAGCTCGCCCCCATCCTGCAGCGCAAGGACACGAGATTGAGAGCTGCCCTGACGGTGGAGAAGTGGGTGGCTATTGCAAACTGGAAGCTGGCAGCTATTGCAATCGAAGCTGGCAACTCCAGACCGCTACCAATCGGACGCTAACCAGTTTGGAGTGGGAAAATCGACCGTTGGAATCGTGTTGATGCAAGTTTGCAGGGCCATTAATCGCATCCTGCTCAGAAGAACCGTGACTCTGGGTAACGTACATGACATTGTGGCTGGCTTTGAACAAATGGGTTTCCTTAACTGCAAAAGGGCGATAGATGGGATGCATATTCCAATTCTGGCACCAGCCCACCTAGCCTCCGAGTACATTAATTGGAAGGAGTATTTCTCTATGGTTCTCCAGGCGCTTGTGGATCACCGTCGGCGTTTCATTGACATTAACACAGTCTGGCCCGGAAAGGTGCATGATGCACGCATCTTTCGGAACACTGGCCTGTTCAGGAAGCTGCAAGCTGGGACTTTTCCCCCAGACCAGAAGATCACTGTAGGGGAAGTCGAAATGCCCATTGTGATCCTTGGAGACCCCGCTTACCCTTTAATGCCATGGCTCATGAAACCCTACACAGGGAGCCTTAACAGCAGCAAGGAGCGGTTCAACAGGCTGAGCCGGTGCAGAATGACTGTGGAGTGTGCTTTTGGCCATTTAAAGGGTGCTCTCTGTATGGGAAGCTGGACCTGGCCGATGACAGCATCCCCGCGGTTATAGCCGCGTGCTGTACCCTACATAACATTTGTGAAGGGAAGGGTGAAAGATTCACTCAGGCATGGAACTCGGAGGTTCAACACCTGGAGGCTGAATTTGAACAGCCAGAGAGCAGGGCTATTAGAGGAGCCCAGCGCGGGGCTGCAAGGATTAGGGATGCCTTGAGGGAGCAATTTGAGGCTGAAAGCCACCAGCAATGTCTGGTGCCCTGCATGGGAGTGAAGTGCAGTGGTTACAATGTTAGTAGGAATCTGTGTTTGCTATGCTGACTTGCAGTGCCTGTTGCTTTCCTGGGCTAAGGTATCTTTTACTTTATGCAATAATAAAGAATGTTTTCAAAGCCAAAAAATCCATTTATTGAAAAACAAACAACTGCTTGGGAAACAGAGAGGGCAAGGGGGTGGGGTGGGGTGGGGAACGGTACAATCACAGATTTGCGTATGTCCTGTTATCATACTCAGCCTTCCTTTCTGGAGTGCTGCACTTCAGGATGGCTATACTGCATGGTGATGTGGGTTGCGTGCATTTCAGGACTGGGTGGTGAAGCTACAGGTGTTGGAGGCAGCTGGTGGCGATAAGAACCCGGATGTTGGGGAAAGTGGGTTGGAGGTCACATGGGGGCACAAGGGAAAGAGTTTTGGGACAAGGGCTGCAGGGGGTGCGGGTGCGGTAGTGCTCCACTTGCATGGCTATGAGCGCCTGGACCGAGTCTGCTTGGCACTCCATGATGCTTATCAGCCGATTCGTGCTTTGCTGCCGGCACTCCTCATTCTGCTGGCGGATCCTCCTTTCACTCTCCCTCCACTCCTGCGCTTTTAGATTCTCGTTAAGGGACTGCTGCATTACTTCATGCAGCGTGTCTTCTTTGCTTCTACATGGCCTCTTCCTAATTCTTTGGAGTCTTTCGGCCCGTAACGTGGATGGCTGAGATCTCAAGGTTGCATCTGTAAAGGCAAAATGCAACACTTAACAGAGGCAGCATTGTTCACACCAGACAGAGCAATGACTCCCCCATACTTAAGGGCAAGCACAGTCTACACAATAGCATAATTTGCCCATCCCAAAGTGAGTGGACATAACCCACAGGAGCCCCAAAATGGTGAGTAAGCACAGGGTCACGGGGGACTGATTGTTTCACGGCCGTACTGTCCTCTGGGTTTCTGTGCCTTGGGGAGAGCCAACAGCTGCAGGGGGTCCCTATACTGAACACTGGCCACACATTTTCCACAGGAGTTCGTCCTGGAAGATATCTCACTGCTGAGGGTGACCTGGGAAGCAAGGGAGGGTCTTCTACTACAATGCGGCTTCCGCCCTGGCCCATATGCAGCTTGTCTGTGTGCAGCAATGGTCCCCCGCCCCTCACGGCACAGTGGCGCGGACATGTTAGCCTGACTGGGACAAGGACCGCAGTGTCTCTCCCAAGAAACCTGCGCAAGTGCATTGCCCAAGTTCTGGATGAGACCTTTGAAGAGATCACTGAGGCTGATTACTGCGATGTGGGAGAGCACATCAAGGCCCTATTCCACATCTAGGCATGCATGTAGCACTAACCCTCCTCGCCCCAAGAGCCCGCACCGAATAACTTCCTTCCCAAAATAAAAGCCGCTTACGGGGAACCTCCTCTGGTGTTTGTCCTTCTCCAAGCACCGGCCGCCGCGACTGGCTACCTTCCTCCTGGCTTGAGAACAGCTCCTGGCTGCATGCATCTAGGGATGCCGGGGTGTCTTCCTCCTCCTCAGCACCCTCGCTCCCACTTTCCTTCTTCAACTGGGCTCTGAAGTGTCCATGGTGGTACTCGGAGTGGAGGTGGGGTTGCCCCCAAGTATCGCGTCCAGCTCTTTGTAGAAATGGCAGGTTGCGAGGGCAGCACCGGAGTGGCGGTTTGCCTCGCGGGCTTTGCAGTAGGCATTCCACAGCTCCTTCACTTTAACCCTGCACTGCAGTGCGTCCCGGTCATGGCCCCTTTCCATCATGTTCCTTGATATCTGCCCGAAGGTATCGTAATTCCTGCAGCTGGGACTGCACAGCTTCCTCCCCCCAAACACTGATGAGGTCCAGCACATTCGCCATTGCTCCATACTGGGGATCACCTGGCGCGTGGAGGAATGGTCACCTGGAAAGATTGGCTGAGAGCACTCCACGCCTGGCTGAGCAAACAGGAAGGGGATTTTCAAAATTCCCAGAGAATCTTAAGGGCGGGTCTGACGGTTGGTCACCTGAGGGCAGGGCAGTAGAGTTCAAAGTGATGACCAGAGTGGCTAGAACAGGCATTGTGGGACACTTCTGGAGGCCGATCAGAGCGCATTAACAGACCAGGGTGTCCACACTGGCGCTGTGGCACTCCAGCGGGGGCACATCAAATGTTATTCCACTCGCCGAGGTGGATTACCAGGAGCACTCTAGCCACGGAGTCAGAGCGCTCTACATGCCTTGCCAGTGTGGACGCATCATGAGTTAGAGCGCATGGGGCTGCTTTAATGCGCTCTAACTCGCAAGTGTAGCCATGCCTTCAGTTGCACAATCCAAGGAGCAGCTTACATGCCAGAGGCTGTGCGTGAACAGCCCAGGAGTGGGGGTTCTCACAGCAGATCAGGGTAAGGCTGGCTCCCAGAGTCAAGGATTGGAGTTACCTAGCAGATCACCAGTCCAGATAACACCAGAGGGGAACGTCACACAGTGGCACAAACAATCAAGAGCTCCAAGTAAGCATCTCTGATCTTGGTCTACAACAAAATAATGCATACAACAGCACCCAATCCTCTATGGAGGAAAATGTACTCTGCAATACGGATAGTTCTTTTTTTTTTAAAAAGGAGAGGCTTGGTGCAGTGAACAAGGTGGAGATATTAGTATGAACCCTAGAGAATAAAGGGTTTTACTTATATCAGTTAGGAGCATTATTTGTTTTACTTCTTAGTTTAATCACAGACCCACTTGCAGTCACTACAACAGCTTGATGTAATTGATTTAGGTAATTTTTAATTAAACACCCCTATTCTTTCAATCCAATTTAGATTATAAAATGTACAACAGAGACTTATTATTTGTAAAGCACCGTGAACATCTATGGTCCTGTAAATATAATACTAACAATCTACACTACGTTGTGACTGAGCATGGGAAAGATATTAGCCTGTAACATGTACATAAGTCACCAAACAACAATTGTTCCTCCAACTGCTTGCATTTGCTTTGTACATGTTACCATCTCTCTTGGACTGTCTAGATATCATTGTCTGGACACAGTGAATCCATCTTTCTTAGCATGCATCACTGGCACTAGACAAGCGTTTCTCAAATGCAGCCACCAGGGGCTTTTCTAGTGGCCACAGCCTCCTGGGCAGTGATTGTGGGGGGGCCAAAGCAGCGATCGCTCCCCCAGGGCCACCAGAAATGGTTGGGCCCTGCCTCCCTCTGGAGACACAAAACTGGAGGAGCATGAGGCCAGTGAGTTCCCCACCTTCCCGGGGGCAATGGGGTCAGGCTACAGTCCTGGGGTGGCAGTTGGCGGACTCTAGCCACAGGGCTTCGAGCTTCGTTCCCCAGCCACACGATGGTGGACTGTGGCCCCGAGCTCACCCCCCCCCCCCGCCCGCCCCATCACCGCTTGCACCCACTGCCTCCCCCAGTGCCCCTTCATCTCTGACCCCTGCTGCCTCCGTACCCACCTCCACATCCAGGGCTTTCCGGGGCTAAGTAAATCTGCTGTGAAAAGTGATATTTGTATGTTTGTTAATATCACTTTTTACAGACTTAGTATCTAGCAAGTCTAAAAAAAAATAGCAACTAAAAAAGCAAAAGAAACAACAAGAAAAAAAGAAAAGAATGTGCAAAGCACCTTCTTTGTATTTCTATTTTGTGTAGGTCCAGTAAAGAATAGAGAGAACTGTGCATTATTTTTATTATTGAGTCTGCAAAAAAAAAATCCTACATAAATAAATTACAATGATTTGGACATGTGCATGTGCATATTTATTTGTTTTTCCTAAAGTTAATTAAGTATTTTAGGAAAAATTGTCAGAGTGGCCACCAGCAAGAGTTAGTGGCCGCACTCTGAGGCCACCAAAAAATTTGTTTTGAGAACCCCTGCACTAGACTTCTTCATAGCATAACATCTCTCAGGTTCTCGGTTATCTGGATTAGAATGTTTTTTTGAATTCCTTGTTTGTGACTGGGAATCTCTGCTTTTCAATTTATACACCACTTTCCCAGTCTCCTCTTTGACTGCAGTCAAGGGGGCCTAGCAAAAGTTTTATCTTTCCCCTTGTGACCTAGTTACTTACCCCTTGAAACTGCTCCTGCAGGACACTGGGAATATCAAAGCAGAAGTAAGAGCCAAAAGTCAAGAGGCAGTTGAAGAAAAGCACTAGGAACCTGTAATAAGCTGCAGAGTGAACAAACGTGTTATTGTCTATGTTACAAAATATGCTCATGTTGACAAAGTTTGTGCCATTCTTGGGACTTTTATATACACACATCCTGTAACATATTTAGAAATCAAAACTCACTGAAAGTTTGTCATTGACAATAGACAAGTGTCAGTTTGATCTGCTAATAATTAAAAAACCCTATTTTAAATATATAGATATATCAACACTAACTAATAATTGTGAGATGCTATTTCGTATCCCTGTGTTGATTTTTCCTGTTCTTCTCTTAAGCCCTGATCCCACAATTGGATCTGCATGGATGGGGACCC
The DNA here is from genome assembly GCA_003942145.1 of Platysternon megacephalum. Classification (NCBI taxonomy): domain Eukaryota; kingdom Metazoa; phylum Chordata; order Testudines; family Platysternidae; genus Platysternon; species Platysternon megacephalum. Next base: position 2,373,990 of record QXTE01000146.1, read on the forward strand.
TTACCCCGTGCCAGTACTGATTAATTTCAGTGGGTCTCCACACAAAGGTAAGGTTGCGCAGACCAGCTCTTTGGGGCCGGGAATCTCTTTATACCTGTATCGTGCATGTCTATGGTGTTATACAAGTAATATTCATTTTAGAGTATGCTAGACCTGACATACTGGTCACTGTAAACTGGTTTATAGAATTCTGTTTAGTATTCATAGTATGGTGAAGTGTATGTCAAATTATATGGAAATTTAGTAGTGGCTATAAGTGTGCCAATCTACCTCAGGCAGCTCTAATTTTCACCACAAACCCTTAAGCCACCAGCAGAATTCATAGAGAATTGTGGCTGCCAGCATGCCATGGCACAAACAGGCAGACTGCAGTGCATGATGGGAGTCTCTTTCTCTGTGGGCTGCCATTTCAGAAATGGGGGCAACAGCAATCTGTCCCCCAGAGCCCTGGGCAAGTGGCTCAGGATTCAGCATGCCCCTTTTGGAGTGGCTGAAGCCCTGAGCAGCAGCCCTGTCAGAACAGCTCAACTTGAGCCTGGTGGAATCTGAGGAGGACAGATCTCTGTAGTGAAAGGCATGGTGTGTGTGTGGGGTCAAGTTCCTGGCTCAGTGAGGTGTTGGGAGCCAAACTGCTCCCTCCTGCTCTGACAGACCTACCCACCTCTCTTCCAGTCAAATTGATACATACCTCTTTCTGCCTCTTCACAAGGAGAGGGGCATACCACAGGCAGAGGGGATGGAGTCTTAACATATTCAATTTTTGAAATACAAAATATTCAAACTACTAAAAAGCTGTAAAGGGAACTGTGTGAGGAAGCAAAATGCTTTTACCCATGTGTGATTATACACACATGCACACTAATTCCCAATGCCATTCAATAGTCTCTCTCTCATAATACAGATTCTACTGATTCTTATATGTAGCACCTACATACACTGTGAGTGCACTAAAAATTCACAGTTATTAGCAAGTATATAGTCAACAACGCAACAATTACCAGGGTTAATGTTGTGGGGTTACCAACAGTTTCAGGGAACTGTACTACATTTACCAGCATAGACCTCTTCCAATGCTCATCACCTCTCACTCCACTACATACAGCACTGTAACCTGCCATAGGACCAGCAGCCACAATTATTCCTGTGATTTAGATGATTTAGTTGGTGTTGGTCCTGCTTTGAGCAGGGGGTTGGACTAGATGACCTCCTGAGGTCTCTTCCAACCCTAATCTTCTATGATTCTGTGCCTGCCTTGGCCCTAGTGCTCCTATCCTGCTTGGGTCTTGACTCAGGCTCTGACCATTAGATTAGTGCCCATGTGGAGTAAAGGGGGAGGGTCTACCCACGTGCCCCAACCAGGGTGTGATAGAGAAAGGAACAGCCTGGTTCAAGACATTAATGCCCCAGAGTGCTCAGTTATTACAAAGCACCTTATAGCCCACACTGTGCAGTGCTGGAGCAAGAGCAGTAAACAAGCCACTAGCATTTCAACCTGACCTTGGCAAGGTGGAGCTCTGGAGCAGATTACTGTACCCCTTTCAGGAGTCTGAGTTGGTTTCTGTACCCCCACGTTACACCTCACTTAAAAACTACTTACAAAATCTGACATAAAAATACAGAAGTGTCACACTAGTATTGAAAAATTGCTTACTTTCTCATTTTTACTATATAATTATGAAATAAATCAATTGGAATATAAATTTTGCACTTACATTTCAATGTATAGTATATAGAGCAGTCATTGTCTGTATGAAATTTTAGTTTGTACTGACTTCGCTAATGCTTTTTATGTTGCTTGTGTAAACCTAGGCAAATATCTGGATGAGTTGATGTCCCCCCTGGACCTCATAGGTATATGTACCCCGGTTGAGAACCACTGCTCTGAAGTGGCTGTGGTTGCAGGTTTAGCAGGGTAACCTAAACTAGCCTTGCCATACTGTCTGTGCTCCTCATCTTGCGTTAAAATGTCATCACAGCAAAATGCAGTATCTCAATGTAATGATGTTTCACAGGTCCAAAGGTTATTTGGGCCTATGAAGACACTAAGACAGTGGGGATGATCCCACAGATCTTGGGATGAGGCACAAATAATTTCCAGGCAATCCTCCTCCTGCCTTACACTTGCCAATCCAAATCTGCAGAAGAAAATGATCTTTTCAGATTACCATTCTAGGCTTCCCTATAGGGTGACCAGTGTCTGGTTTTCAACCAGAACACCTGGTCGAAAAGGGATCCCGGCAGCTCCGGTTAGCACCACTGACTGGGCCGGTGACTGTCCGGTTGGCGGCGCCACACAGTGGGGCTGGCAGGCTCCCTGCTAGCCTCCGCACCACGTGGCTCCCAGGAAGCAGCTAGCATGTGCCCCCACAGCTTCCACTGGCCAGGAGCCATGGCTAATGGGAGCTACGGGGGTAGCGCCTGCGGACAGGGCAGCGTGCAGAGCCGCCTGGTCACACCTCTGCATAGGAGCCGGAGGGGGATATGCCGCTGCTTCCAGGAGACACCTACGGTAAGCGCCGCCTGGAGCCTGCAACCCCCTCCCCCGCCCCAACACCCTGCCCCAGCCCTGATCCCACTCCCACACTCCAAACCCCTCAGTCCCAGCCTGGAGCACCCTCCTGCACCCCAAATCCCTCATCCCCGGCCCTACATCAGAGCCCTCACCCCCAGCCGGAGCCCTCACCCTCTCCCACACTCCATCTCCCCCCCCCCCCGAGCCAGCCCGATGAAAATGAGTGAGTGAGGGAGGGTGGGGAGAGTGAGCAAAGGGGGGGGATTGAGTGAGCAGGGGCGGGGCCTTGGAGAAAGGGTGGGGCATGGGAGGAGCCTCAAAGGAGGGGCGGGGCACGGGGCACGGCAAGGGTGTTCAGTTTTGTGTGAGTAGAAAGTTGGCAACCCTACTTCACTGCCACACTGGGCCCTGCAGGACTCAAAGTGGGTTCTCTATGAACCAGATCTTATGGCTTGTGTAATTAGCCAGGATAATATTTGGAGATCACCAGGTCTGGAAATAACATTTGGCTGCCATTTGGTCAGCTCTGAGAGAAAGAAGCTGGGAAATTCGCTCCAAATTGGTCTCTCAATAAATTGCCTTGTTCATCCATTGTGTGGAGTTGAGAAAAAAAGAATACTGAAAAAGAAAGGAATGCCTACCTACTACCACGTCAGCCAGGTGCAAACTTGCACCTTAAGTCAGCACTCTCTTAAGGGGAAGAACAGCACAACCACTTCTCTAGAGCCTACATTGATAGGAAGAAAGTGACAAAGCCCAAGGGACAATGGCATGCGGTGCCCCCATTATCATTTAACTCTTACTTTGCAAATTGATCAATGGCAGAAATAGGGAGTGAAAAAAAAATTAAAGAAAGACTCATCACTGGCATTATGTTTTTGAAGGAATAGAAAAGCAAAAAGCAAGGCAATTTAAGAAACAAAGCAATCCAGAAAATAGGAAGCATCTAGTTACACTACATGGGTTCACCATAAAGAGTGGGGCAATAATTGACTTAATGCCAGTGATCTAATAACAGAGAAGTACAGTATATCAACTTTAAAGAAGGCACCAAAATCCATCTGACTGGCAAAAGTAGCAAAGGACACCTAGCTTCACCAATGACAGCTTCACCAACCAGATTTCTTTCTACTCAGCAAATCCAAGGCTATTCAGTGTGGTGGATGTATGGAAAAGATAAGTAGGTGCAGTATTTCTTCTTAGTATATACTATCATTGAAACCTCCAATAAAATCAGTGTATTACTTTGTTTTAAAATTTGGTTCTACTCTGAAAAGTGACTATGTAAACATAGTACCTTCTCATTTAACAGATATGTCCTTGTGTGTTTATTCAGAGTTATATCTGCTGATTTTAGTGACAAAATACATTTTACTGCTTTTAACTTCTGTTATCCCAGCAGAGGCAGCACAGTCTTAGGAGAAAAACCTGTATTAGTCTTTTTTTTGTCTCATCAACAGAATTGGTTACTAATTCCTAATTGTGACGTTCCCCACTGGTGTTATCTGGACTGGTGATCTGCTAGGTCACTCCAATCCTTGATTCTGGGAGCCAGCCTTACCCTGCTCTGCTGTGAGAACCTCCACTTCTGGACTGTTCACGCACAGCCTCTGGCATGTAAGCTGCTCCTTGGATTGTGCAACCGAATGACACTAGCCAATACACCTGGTCCCAGACACAACCCTAGGAACCGCCGTCTTGCAGTGTCCAGTTATGCCCGCTGGATGCTGCAAGCTTATATGAGTTCGTCAATTTAACAAATAAATTGATATGTCCCAAGGAGAGTCTTTGACATGCTTCAAACCAAATGCACTGCTTCAGGTAGAATAAACAAATATTTATTAACTATAAAGATAGATTTTAAGTGATTATAAGTCAAGACATAAGTCAGATTTGGTCAAATGAAATAAAAGCAAAACGCATTCTAAGCTGATTTTAACGCTTTCAGTGTCCTTACAATCTTAGATGCTTCTCACCACAGGCTGGCTGGTTGCTCTTCAGCCAGGCTCTCCCCTTTGTTCAGCACTTCAGTCGCTTGGTGTGGTGTCTGTAGGTGGAAGAGCGAGCGAGCATGGCAAACATCTCTCCCTTTTATCATGTCCTTTCTTCCCTCTCCCCCCCCCACTTCAGAGTCAGGTGAGCATTACCTCTTTGTAGTCTCAAACTGACCAAAGGAAGGGGGGTGACTCACTCGAGAGTCCAACAAATCCTTTGTTGCTGCCTAGGCCAGCGTCCTTTGTTCCTATGAGGCTGGGCTGGGTTTGTCCCATACACGCCCTGATGAGGTGTGAACTGCCTCTATGCTCTTGGAAAGTTTTTTCCTGGTCTTATTTTAAGCCATGAGGATACATTTTCAGCCTTATAACTATATACATGAAATTATAACCTATAACATTACTGTAACAATTACTATAACATCACTATAACAACCATGCTCAGTGCATCACGAGCCTTCCATAGACACCCGACATGACAAACTTTGCATTGGATATCACACAATCATTTTACAAGGATGAACATGGTGCTGGGTGTTCCCCCAAGGTACACAGCATCACACCTCCCCTCTTAGTTTACTGCAAGAGGGTTAGTCACTGACTAGCTCGAAGGCAGTTTGTGTTATACTTCTCTTGGCATTCAGCCATCAAGGCCATGAGGCAGCGTGCCTCAGTTTCTCCATTCACACAGAGCAAACCAGTTTTTTTATGATTGCTGTGATAAGCTTTAAACCTGTTTACAGGTATTAATTGAAAAGTAGCATTATCATAAGGTTTATCTGTGGCAAAATTCTTATCCCTAAAAGTTAACATTAATACCAACATTTTAATCTCGGATGTGTGTTTACAAGTATCTTTATGATACCACGCCCTCTGTTCAGATATTCTAGTTTGAGGTTAGTTTGTTCATTACCCATGGTAATGACTCTCTCCCATGTAACCAGTCACTGGCTTTTCCTTCCCTCCAGTGTTCCCCTTTGTGTGGGCTCTTAATTTAATCATGTTTCTGGAATTTTGGTGCCTCAGGGTCTGGCAAGATAGGTGTTCAGGGGGGATCCTGCACATTCCTGCTGGCCCTTTGGGGAACGGTCTCCCAACCCCAGGACTATATATGCAGAAAATCCAGCTCCCATTTTGGGGGTTACCCTGTGGTTTTTTTCCCCTCCCAGCACTGAGTTCTTCCCTGCCCCCTAGAGGGCTGTGATCTGTGCTCTCTGGGCTATTGTGTTTACCCTTTGATCAGATGCACCTTTTCCCAGCAGCTTTCCCATAACTGCTCTCTGTCTCTCACCAGCCTGGGGGAAAACACCCCCTTTTCTGTTAGTTGGGTCATTTGTATTCTGGCAAACTACCACCTGGCAATTTCCTGGTCCCAACTCCTCTGTTATCACAGTCATTGGAGCTGCATCTTGATTTAAAGAGAGACAGTTACTTTCCAAAAGCTTATCAGAAATAGCATCCTGAAAAATTGGGACCTGGATTGGGGTACCCTCTGCCACCCCTTTCTCTGTCCCTGAGAAGTCAGCTGTGTGACTGCTCCCCTCCAGGAGGTCAGTTACACATTTCCTTCTCAAAACCTGGGTCACAGGTGGAGTGCCTGGGTGCACAGATGCTGACCCAGCCATCCTCCCAGTGTCCTGGGCATCCTGCCCCAATTGACTAGTGAGGAGACACTCCTGTACCCCCACTATTCCTTCCCCGGTTTCCTCCTCTGGGCCCCCTCCTAAGACATTTCTCTGTGTTCCCTAGGAAGGGTTCTGTCTCTTGTTCAGCTGCAGAACCCTGCCAGCTAACAACTGGGACAGTTTCCTTAATCCCTGACAACACCTCTCCTGCCCCTGTGCCTGAGGGCATGTTGCCTTCTGCTGGAAAGGAGCTAGTCTCAGCCCCTCCCATACTTGGAAGCATCCTGCTTCCCTGTGTTAGAGTCACAGGAATCCTCACCTACCTCAGTGGTTTCTGAGACTCCCTGCCTCTTCTCTTGGCTGTCCCCTGGGACACATTTCTCTCTGCTCCCTAGAGCCAGTTGTGTGTCTAGTTCAGCTGCAGCTTGCTGGCAGCTAACAACCTGGACAATTCTCTCCCTGGCAAGCATTACACCCCCATCCCTTCCTGATGTGGTGTTGCCTCCAGCTGCAGTGCAGGAGTTGGTCTCAACCACCCTCCCACCTGGAAGCACAGTGCTTTCTTGTGTTAGAGTCACAGGAATCCTTATCCACCTCAGTGGTTTCTGAGATTCCCTGCCCCTTCTCTGGGACACATTTCTCCCTGCTCCCTAGAGCCAGGTTTGTCTCTGGTTCATCTTTTACCTGCTGGCAGCTAACAACCTGGACAGTTCTCTCCCTGGCAGGCATTATACCCTGTACCGGGCGCAGACTCACCCGGCAGCACCTCCTGCTGGTCATCTCAGGGAATTAGCTCTCCAGCCTCCAGAGCACCCTCTGCAGGCTGGTGTCCCACTGCCACTTGGCCCCCGTGTCCCTCCCTGGACTCCGGTGCCCCGTTATCTGGGGTGCTGCCCTGTTATCTGGGGTGCTGCCTCCTGGCCATACACCCCTCAGTCTCAGGGTCTCCCCTCCCCAGGGAACCCCTATCCCCACCTCGCCTCAGTCGTAGACTACTGCCAGTCTAATCCCCGTTCCCTGGGGAAAACTGAAGTATAAGCCACTCATCACTGGCAAGGAGGGTTTGGGCCTGCTGCCTTCCTCTGCCGTTGGGCTGCCCCCTGCAACCCCAATACCTATTCGGCCTTATACTAGGCCTGCAGCCTGGGGAATTTCCAGGCCAGAGCTCCCCAGCTCCTCTGGCCTTCCCCCAGCCCTGCTCTACCTCAGGTATGCTCCCCAGCTGCCAGGCCCCTCCCTCTTAAAGGCTAGAGAGAGAGTCTCTTTGGGCCTCTGGCTGGCAGCCTCTTATAGGGACCAGCTGGGCCTGATTGGGGCATGGCCCCAGCTGTTACTGCCTTCCCCAATCAGCGCAGGCTTTCCTTCACAGCTTCAGCCCTCTCCCGGGGCTGGCTTTAACCCTTCCAGGGCTGGAGCGGGTGACCACCCCGTTACATACCCCCCATCCCTTCCTGATGTGGTATTGCCTCCAGCTGCAGTGCAGGAGTTGGTCTCAACCACCCTCCCACCTGGAAGCATGTGGTTTCTCCCTGCTGCAGAAGAATCAAGGAGACTCTTCCCATTCTCTCAGCAGTTTCTGAGACCTTACCCTTTCCCTCAGGGGTCCCAGCATAAAACTCCCTTCTGCTGCAGACAAATACTTTAACCTGAGCTACACTGAAAAAAATCATTACCCAGGAGCAGGTCGAATAGGAGGTGTTCCATTACCCCCACAGTCAAAACACTTTCCAAACCTTCCCTCACCACATGGATCTTAGCTAGTGGTATGAGGAATCTGCTTTTGCCCACCCCCACAATCTCTGCCATTTGGCCAAGTAACATACTGGCCTTTGAGATCACACTCTGCTTAACCAGAGAGATCTGGACCCCTATATCCCTCTGCCCCAAGTATTCCCTGCCATCAATTTGGACAGCCTTAACATGTTCCATAACTGGTTCTGCAGAAGCTAACCTCACAGAACCAATATTATAGGTTTCAATTGCTGGGGGGTTTCTGTGTTGAGGACAGCAGAACTAACATGAGCTATTGTTTGCCTGCTTCCTCCTAGCACAGGGCATTTATTCCTCAGGTGATCAGTGGAATTACACTAATAGCACCTTTTGGGCTCCTACTTTTACAGGAGATTTGGGACGAGGGTTAGAGGAATGTTTTTGGGTAAAAGAATGTTTAGGCTCCCAGCCCCCTTCTCTCTTCCCAGGGGCAAAATGGGATCCTCCCTTCCCACCAGTTTTAAACCCCTCTTTCTGAGGCCTACCCTCAATAGACGCCTGATTCTGTTCGAAGTCATCAGCTAAAAAAGCCAACTCATCCACAGACTTTACATCTTTGTCCCATAGACACTGCTTTACATCAGCCTTACATATGCTTAGGAAATGCTCTTGAGCAACAAGATCCAACATTCCCTCCTCACTAACCTAGTGAGGAGGGCTTTAAACTAGGTTCACCGGGGGAAGGAGACCAAAGCCCTGAGGTAAGTGGGGAAATGGGATACCGGGAGGAAGCACGAGCAGAAGAGCGCAAGAGGGAAGGACTCCTGTCTCATACTGAGAGAGCGGGACGATCAGCGAGTTATCTTAAGTGCCTATACACAAATGCAAGAAGCCTGGGAAACAAGCAGGGAGAACTGGAAGTCCTGGCACAGTCAAGGAACTATGATGTCATTGGAATAACAGAGACTTGGTGGGATAACTCACATGACTGGAGTACTGTCATGGATGGATATAAACTGTTCAGGAAGGACAGGCAGGGCAGAAAAGGTGGGGGAGTTGCATTGTATGTAAGAGAGGAGTATGACTGCTCAGAGCTCCGGTATGAAACTGCAGAAAAACCTGAGAGTCTCTGGATTAAGTTTAGAAGTGTGAGCAACAAGGGTGATGTCATGGTGGGAGTCTGCTATAGACCACCAGACCAGGGGGATGAGGTGGACGAGGCTTTCTTCTGGCAACTAACAGAAGTTACTAGATCGCAGGCCCTGGTTCTCATGGGAGACTTTAATCACCCTGATATCTGCTGGGAGAGCAATACAGCGGTGCACAGACAATCCAGGAAGTTTTTGGAAAGTGTAGGGGACAATTTCCTGGTGCAAGTGCTGGAGGAACCAACTAGGGGCAGAGCTCTTCTTGACCTGCTGCTCACAAACCAGGAAGAATTAGTAGGGGAAGCAAAAGTGGATGGGAACCTGGGAGGCAGTGACCATGAGATGTCGAGTTCGGGATCCAGACACAAGGAAGAAAGGAAAGCAGCAGAATGCGGATCCTGGACTTCAGAAAAGCAGACTTTGACTCCCTCAGGGAACTGATGGGCAGGATCCCCTGGGAGAATAACATGAGGGGCAAAGGAGTCCAATAGAGCTGTCTGTATTTTAAAGAAGCCTTATTGAGGTTACAGGAACCAACCATCCCGATGTGTAGAAAGAATAGTAAATATGGCAACTGACCAGCTTGGCTTAACAGTGAAATCCTTGCTGAGCGTAAAGACAAAAAAGAAGCTTACAAGAAGTGGAAGCTTGGACAAATGACCAGGGAGGAGTATAAAAATATTGCTCAGGCATGCAGGAGTGAAATCAGGAAGGCCAAATCACATCTGGAGTTGAGGCAAGCAAGAGATGTTAAGAGTAACAAGAAGGGTTTCTTCAGGTATGTTAGCAACAAGAAGAAAGTCAAGGAAAGTGTGGGCCCCTTACTGTATGAGGGAGGCAACCTAGTGACAGAGGATGTGGAAAAAGCTCATATACTCAATGCTTTTTTTGCCTCTGTCTTCACGAACAAGGTCAGCTCCCAGACTGCTGCACTGGGCAGCACAGCATGGGGAGGAGGTGACCAGCCCTCTGTGGAGAAAGAAGTGGTTCGGGACTATTTAGAAAAGCTGGATGAGCACAAATCCATGGGGCCGGATGCGCTGCATCCAAGGGTGCTAAAGGAGTTGGCGGATGTGATTGCAGAGCCATTGGCCATTATCTTTGAAAACTCATGGTGCTCAGGAGAGGTCCCAGATGACTGGAAAAAGGCTAATGTAGTGCCCATCTTTTAAAAAGGGAAGAAGGAGGATCCAGGGAACAACAGTTCAGTCAGCCTCACCTCAGTCCCTGGAAAAATCATGGAGCAGGTCCTCAAGGAATCAATTCTGAAGCATTTAGAGGAGAGGAAAGTGATCAGGAACAGTCAGCATGGATTCACCAAGGGGAAGTCATGCCTGACTAACCTAATTGCCTTCTATGAGGAGATAACTGGGTCTGTGGATGATGGGAAAGCAGTTGATGTGTTATTCCTTGACTTTAGCAAAGCTTTTGATACGGTCTCCCACAGTATTCTTGCCGGCAAGTTAAAGAAGTATGGACTGGATGAATGGACTATAAGGTGGATAGAAAGCTGGCTAGATCGTCGGGCTCAACGGGTAGTGATCAATGGCTCCATGTCTAGTTGGCAGCCGGTATCAAGCGGAGTGCCACAAGGGTCGGTCCTGGGTCCGGTTTTGTTCAATATCTTCATTAATGATCTGGAGGATGGCGTGGACTGCACTCTCAGCAAATTTGCAGATGACACTAAACTGGGAGGAGTGGTAGATACGCTGGAGGTTAGGGATAGGATACAGAGGGACCTAGACAAATTAGAGGATTGGTGCAAAAGAAACCTGATGAGGTTCAACAAGGACAAGTTCAGAGTCCTGCACTTGGGATGAAAGAATCCCATGCACTGCTACAGACTAGGGACCGAATGGCTAGCCAGCAGTTCTGCAGAAAAGGACCTAGGGGTTACAGTGGACGAGAAGCTGGATATGAGTCAATAGTGTGCCCTTGTTGCCAAGAAGGCTAACGGCATTTTGGGCAGTATAAGTAGGGGCATTGCCAGCAGATCGAGGGACGTGATCATTCCCCTCTATTCAACATTGATGAGGCCTCATCTGGAGTACTGTGTCCAGTTTTGGGCCCCACACTACAAGAAGGATGTGGAAAAATTGGGGGCTGGAGCACATGAGTTATGAGGAGAGGCTGAGGGAACTGGGATTGTTTAGTCTGCAGAAGAGAAGAATGAGGGGGGATTTGATAGCTGCTTTCAACTACCTGAAAGGGGGTTCCAAAGAGGATGGATCTAGACTGTTCTCAGTGGTACCAGATGACAGAACAAGGAGTAATGGTCTCAAGTTGCAGTGGGGGAGGTTTAGATTGGATATTAGGAAAAACTTTTTCACTAGGAGGGTGGTGAAGCACTGGAATGGGTTACCTAGGGAGGTGGTGGAATCTCCTTCCTTAGAGGTTTTTAAGGTCAGGCTTGACAAAGCCCTGGCTGGGATGATTTAGTTGGGATTAGGTCCTGCTTTGAGCAGGGGGTTGGACTAGATGACC
>QXTE01000146.1:2386017-2479345 GCA_003942145.1 Platysternon megacephalum
TTCCCCTCTATTCGACATTGGTGAGGCCTCACCTGGAGTACTGTGTCCAGTTTTGGGCCCCACACTACAAGAAGGATGTGGAAAAATTGGAAAGAGTCCAGCGGAGGGCAACAAAAATGATTAGGGGGCTGGAGCACATGAGTTATGAGGAGAGGCTGAGGGAACTGGGATTGTTTAGTCTGCAGAAGAGAAGAATGAGGGGGGATTTGATAGCTGCTTTCAACTACCTGAAAGGGGGTTCCAAAGAGGATGGATCTAGACTGTTCTCAGTGGTACCAGATGACAGAACAAGGAGTAATGGTCTCAAGTTGCAGTGGGGGAGGTTTAGGTTGGATATTAGGAAAAACTTTTTCACTAGGAGGGTGGTGAAGCACTGGAATGGGTTACCTAGGGAGGTGGTGGAATCTCCTTCCTTAGAGGTTTTTAAGGTCAGGCTTGACAAAGCCCTGGCTGGGATGATTTAGTTGGGATTAGGTTCTGCTTTGAGCAGGGGGTTGGACTAGATGACCTCCTGAGTTCCCTTCTAACCCTGATATTCTATGATAAGACAGAGCAGCGGACCCGCGCTCCACCGGGTGGCCTGAAGCACGGGTGGGAGGGAGCTCACCTGCCACCCGTCCCCGACCACCAGGCCAGAGCTCTTGACCCAGTTGACCCGGGTGGAGGAGGCCACCGAGTAGGCTGTCTGGCAAGCCTCCACCCACACCAAGTCACCCAGGTCCTGGATCACGAGGAGCACGTCATCGGCGTACATCGACAGGACCAGCCGCAGCTCCAGCTCCCGCAGCACCAACCCTGTCAGCCTCCGGCGGAGGAGACAGAAAAAGGGCTCGATCACCAGAGCATACAGCTGGCCTGAGAGGGGGCACCCCTGCTGTACTCCCCTCCCAAAGCTGACCGGCTCGGTCAGGGATCCAGTTGAGCCTGACCAGACACTCCACGTCAGCATACAGCACCTGGAGAAAGCCCACAAACTGGGGCCCGAAGTCGAACACCCGCAGAGTGCCCAGGAGATACCTGTGGTCCACCCTGTTGAACGCCTTCTCCTAATCCAGGGACAGAAGGACAAATGACAGACCATCTCTACACCCGAGCTCCAAGAGATCCCGGACCAAATAGAGTTTATCAAAGATGGTACGGCCCAGGACGGTGTAGGTCTGGTCTGGGTGGACCACGTCCGCCAGCACGGACCCCAGCCACAGTGAGATGGCCTTCGCTACGACTTTGTAGTCCATGCTGAGGAGTGAGATGGGACGCCAATTCCGAAAGTCACGGGCGTCCCCCTTCTTTGGGAGCAAGGTGAGCATGGCTCGCCTGCATGACAGGGGGAGGACCCCGCTCTCCAAGGACTCGGCCCAGACGGTGACAAGGTCCGGGCCGAGGACGTCCCAGAACACGCGGTAGAACTCCACAGTCAGCCCGTCCATGCCCGGAGATTTATTGGTGGGCATGCGGCGGAGGGTTCCGAGAACTCAGCTAGAGTGAGAGGCAGCTCTAGCCGGTCTTGATCGCCCACGCGGACCATCGGGAGTCCGTCCCAGAGCATTTTGCAAGTGTCAGGATCGGTCGGATCCGGGGAGAAAAGGCCTGCGTAGAAGGCCTGGCCCTCCCACACATCTCTGCTGGATCCATGAGGGGGGTGCCGTCCTCTGCCAGGAGGCAGGTGACGTGCTGCTTGGCCCCCCTCTTTTTCTCCAGGGCATAGAAGAAGTGGGAGCCGTGATCCATCTCCCGAAGGAGGCGGATGCGGGATTGAACAAAGGCACCCTGGGCCCGATGGTCCTTGAGGGCCCGGAGCTCCTCCCGCTTCTCCCGGCATGCTCCACAGAGGCATGGATCCTCAGGGCTGGCGGCCAGACGCAACTCCAGCTCTAAGACCTCCCGTTCCAACTGCTCTATCGTCACATCCCTCTGTCGGCTGGCACCCCGGGTGTAGTTGCGGCAGAAGAGCCAGGTGCGCACCGTCCCCATGTCCCACCACCACCGTGCCGAGGGAAAGGCGTGCCTCTGCCCTTGCCAGGCCAGCCAGAACTCCCAGAAGGACGCCACAAAGCCCACCTCCTCCAACAAGCTGTTATTAAAGTGCCAATAGGACGGCCCCGGCCTCTCCGCGCAGAGAGAAGCCGTCACGGTTGCTAGGTGGTGATCCGAGAATGGGGCTGGCCGGATGCTGGAGGAGTAGACCCGTGAAAGGTGACAGCGTGAGAAGTAAATGCGGTCCAACCAGGAGTGGCGTGACTGATGGGCCTCCACCCGGACAAAGGTGAACGTCGAGACATCGTCCGGGTGGTGGTCGCGCCAGATGTCCACCAGGGAGTGATGGTTGACAATCTCCCGGAGGACGTCCGTGGCGGCCGGGCACTGCTTGGTCCCCGAGCGGTCCCATTCCTCAAGGGTGGTGTTAAAGTCCCCGCCCAGGACCAGGCACTCGCAAGGATCCAAGGAGCTGAGGAAGGCAGACACCTGCTGATAAAAGTGCAGCCGCTCCAGGCCCGATGTCGGGGCATAGACGTTGACGAGGTTGACCACTAGCCCCTCCATGCGGACCCGGAGGTGCAGCAGGCGGCCCGGCACAGCCTCGGCAACCCCCAGCACCTCGGGCCGTAGGTTGGGGAAGAACAGGGTAGCCACCCCAGCCGAAGTGGTGGTGAGGTGGCTAAAATAGACCCTGTCCCCCCACTCCATCCACCAACTTGCTTCGGTGGCTGGATCCGTATGGGTTTCCTGCAGGAAAACCACACAGTACCCCCCCTCTGGAAGGAAGGAGAGCACCTGGCACCTGCGGAGACCCATCCTACAGCCCTGGGTGTTTAACGTTGCGAAGATGATGGGTGCCATGTGGAGGGCTGGGGGGGATCCTTGTTGGCAGGGACGCTCATGGCCCCCATTGGGCCGCGCAACAAACCGTGACCTACCCCGTAGGTGAGCAAAGAGTCACGGAAGCTGCGGGCCCACTGGTAGGCCGAAGCGGCCTGCCTCACGGTCCCTTTACCCTCTCCCAGAATGGCCCTTACGACCTGGAGGATTTGATAAAAGTTCCCCCAGAGCTGGAAAGCGAGCTGCACCTTGTTCCGGGACCCACGGGCGTCCTGGAGAAACGCTCGCAGCTCCTCTCGTAGCCTATCAGGGGGCGGGGTTACAGGCTCCTGGCCATCCTCTAGTGGGGCCCCTGTCGAAGCCCCGTGGCCTACTGAGACGGGCAGACGGGGCAGACCCATGGCATGGCGCCCGATGTGCCGGTGCCATGCAGCCCGCCTGAGACCCCGGCTCAGTGGGGGGCGGCGGAGGGAAAATAGCCCCTAGGGGGTCGGGACAGGGGAACACAAAGACCGCTCCCTGGGGGTTATCCTCTGGGAAGGGGAAGGAGACGACCCCAGGGGCACCAATAGCAGCATGGGAGGTGGAGGGGAGGGGACTGGGGTTGGCATCAGGTGCAGGGCAGGGGTCAGGAGCAGGGTTGGGGAGAGGGGCAGAGTTGGAACCGGGGGCCCTGGCAGCTGAGCTACCGGGGGGTGGCACCTCTCAGTCAGACTCAGGGGTCCGTGGAGTGGGAAGGGGGCCCTCGACAATACCGGGCTCGCGCTCCAAGGCAGGTGTTGTGGCCACGGCATTGATAGGTGGGGAAGCAGCAGTGGGGCTCCCACACGGGAAGGAGGTCAGCTGCCCCGCATCAACGAGGGATGCCCCTGATGACTCAAGTTCCGGCCGCGTGTCACTGGCCGTTGCCTCAATAGGCTCAGCGGCCATTAGTGGGGGGGCCATCTGCGGCCGGGCTGGTGGAAGAGTCCAGGGGTTCCTCAGAGGTGGGAGCAGAAGCAGCGGTTAGGGGGAGAGAGCATGGGGAAGGGGGGGCAGGGTGAGGTCGCCCAGATCGAGGCCCGGTGTCAGAGGGTGGTCCTCCCTCTGGGTCACTGGGGTCAGACCCAGGGCCTCGATCTCCTCAAAGATGGAGGGGAAATCACCACCCACTACCCCAGGGACCTCCTCACTGGCACCCGAAGCGACTCTCGCCTAGGAGCATGCAGGGAGGTCAGGTGACAAGGGGGCAGGAGGGGTTCCATCGGGGGGTCCCCCAGGGAGGGACTCCAAAGGAGGGGCAGTGCTACCCTCCATTGCTGCCACATCATCCCCAGCCGGCTCTAGCAGATGGGATACACCCGGGGGCAAGGCAAAAGGCTTGGTGTTGGTGGCCCCCTTCCTGGTCTTTCAGGGGCCCTCCGCATTAGATGGAAGGAGCAGTGCTCGAGGCTTCCGCTTGCCCTGCTTCCCCTGTACTTGGACCCAGCCCTCAATGGCATCATCCATGGGCTGGTGGACAGGGGTCAGGCTGGGTGGTAGGGGCGGTGGCACTGGAGCTCGGGGAGCTAGTGGTGGGGCAGCATGGGGGAGGGAAGATTCGCACTGGGGCGGGCCCTCTCCCATGCCCGGTGGTAATCCCGCCGCACCCTCCTCCACAGGCTCCGCCAGACTACATGCAGCGGAGGCGGGGCTCTCCTCATTTGGACGCACTGGGGGAGGTGCCCCCAGCACCTGAGCGGGAGCAGTGGTGGGCTGGGGAGGAGGACGGGTGGCTCCGGGCGCCAGGCAGCCAGGGGCGCTGGCGATGACGGGGCCGGCGTCCTGCCTGGGTTCGGGGGTCCTGGACGCTCCTCCGTGCCGGGCCAAGGGGCAGTCCCTCCGGACGTGCCCCATCGTCTGGCAGAGGTAGCACCGGGCTTCCCCCGTAGAGTAATGCACCCGGTAGCGGGCCCCCTGGTAGGGGACTAGAAAGGACCCCTCGAGCGCCTCTCTGTCACGCGCCGCCGGTGGCAGTTGAAGTTGCACCTGCCAGCGGAACGAGAGGACATGACAGAGAGCAGGGTCTTTGCAGCCCAGCGGGAGAGGGCTGACAACAGAAATTGGTTTCCCCAGGGCAGAGAGGGCGGGTAACAGGGCGGCATTAGGGAGGAACGAAGGGATGGAGGTGAGGACCAACCGGACGCCCAGGTCCTCCAGTGGCTCCAGGGGGACGAACACGCCCCCCACGCCAGGCCCTTCTCCACCGCCGGCGGCCTCCGATGCCAGGAAGAAGACGACCTTCCTGTACATTTTGGAGGCCACCACGATGGCCATGGGCCCCACCACCGTTGCCAACGCCCGCACGTAGGTCTCTACGTGGGGCGAGGTGGGCACCAGGAGGCAACAGACGCCGTGCTTCCTGGTCAAGGTGGGGAAGGGGCCCCGGCCGCCATAGATGGTAACAGAGGCGGTGGCCTGGAGAGATGACATAGCGGCATGCAGGGGAGCCGCCGCCACCTGGGCGTACGCCCTGGGGGCCGGGAGAGGGGCACCCACAGAGCTGGTGGAGGGAGCAACGGGGAGGGATGCCGCGGCTGGTGGTGAGGCCATGGTAGAGGGGGCAGTCCCTGCCATGGAGGGCCTAGCCTTTTTGGCGGGGCCCTTACCCTTCTTTTTTCCTTGGCCTTTCCCGCCGGCTGGGGGGGGCAAGGGACATGGCAGTAGTGGAGTTCACCCCATTGTCCGCTGCTGCCAGTGCCCCAGCGGGGGCGGTAGCAGGTGGTTTGGCAGCGGCGGTCGAGGTGGAAGCCACAGGGGATGATGG
The DNA here is from genome assembly GCA_003942145.1 of Platysternon megacephalum. Lineage (NCBI taxonomy): Eukaryota > Metazoa > Chordata > Testudines > Platysternidae > Platysternon > Platysternon megacephalum. Next base: position 2,391,620 of record QXTE01000146.1, read on the forward strand.
GGGGGGCAAGTGGAGGAGGGGCAGTGGGTCCCACCTGCATTGTCCCCCGCCATAATGAGCAGGGAGGGAGGAGAGACACCGGGGCGGGGGGGGGAAGGGGAAATGGGGAACAGGTCAACCACTCCTCCCTGCTAGGCTGCAGGCAGGGGAGGAGGGCACTGAAAGCGGGGGCTGGATAGGGCAGCCTATGAAGTCAAGGACTGGGCGGGGATGGAGGGGAGGGGGGAAGTTCAGTCACCGACTCAGGATGGGATTCTGGCTCCTCTAGTTGCACTAGGGGTCGGGGGTTATAATAGCATGAGGGGGCTGCAGTGATACAGGGGCCAACTAAAACGGGAGGGGCACAAGCGCATGGGACGGGGGCATGGGCGCACAGAGCGAGGGGCTAATCAGGGCAGGGGGGACCGTGGGAGGGGCAAGGGGGAACGACCAGGCTGGAGGTAGGACAGGGAAACCAAGGGGCTAGCTTCAGAGGCTGGGGCGGGGCAGGCAAACAATACTGCAGAGGGTAGCCAAACAAAGGCTACTCCAGGCCAATCAAGTCACCTGATGCCAATTAAACCAGTTAAAGTCATTGGGCTAATGCAGGCACCTGACTCCAATTAACCAGCAAAGGGTTAGTTAAGGCTGTTAGGCTAAAGAAGACAGCTGGAACTAATCAAGGTCCTACTCATACTGCTTAAAAGTTCTCCTTCCAGTTCCCTCAGTGGAAGTCCAGGTGAAAGGAGCTGGAGGAGAGGAAGTGTTGCTGAAGGAAGGAGCTGACCACTTCCTGCGGGAAGTGGAGAGCCCCAGCCCGCTCTGCTCCCAGGCTTGGTGGGAGGGGGGAATCACCCCCCAGTACGCGCCAGTGGCGCAGCTGGGAGCCAGGGGAACGGAGCAGGCTGGGGCTGGGTTGCTCCACTTACTGGTGAGTGCAGGCCCGACTGCTTCTGGAGTCCTCAGGGGAGTGGGAGTGGGGGTGGGGTGGAGCAGGGGTGGGGGCCCTGGGGAAGAGCCAGAGCAGGGGCTGGAGCAGCATGCAGCTGTGCAGGGCACCAGATAATTTGGTGCCCCAAATTTCCTGGTGCCCTATGCAGCTGTGTACTTTGCATATCGGTAAGGACGGCCCTGATCACGGGGAAGTGGCTCAGGGAATCAAAGCAGCATCAGTGGTGAAGGGGAAGCCGCCAACAGCTGCTACCATTAGGGTCCCTGGGCTGGAACCCGGAGTAGAGGGTGGGCCCTTGTTCCCCTCTTTCCCCACCATGCTCTACAGAGATTGCCTTGAGAGGGGAAACAGACCTTGGTCCAGGTAGGAGGCTGAACTGTGCTTACTGAGCTCTAAGGAGCAGCAGAGACTGGGTATTCCACCTTCCCACCTCTCATACTGGCCTGTGATGAAAGTAGCTCAATAAGCTGTGACCTTTGCTGCTATACTGAGAAAGGGAGGTCACATTGAGGGCCTTAGCGAGCTTCTGAAGCCACTGAATCCGCCTGGAAGCACGGGACCCACCAATACAGGCTTGGACCTTTGTCACAACTGGTGTCAGGTGTGGGATCATTTACTTATTGTTCACTGCGTGGTGGAAGAGGGTAGTAGCCACAGAACAGCCGGGAACCCAGAACGGGGGGAATAGCCTGAGTGGGGGGAACCATGAGGCAAAGACCCCTAACCCAGGAGACCGAGGAGCGCCTAGAGCCCCTTATAGGTGTTATGCATGTGGGGAATTGGGACACCTAGAGGTGCAATGTCCCAATATTGAGGAGCCCATGCAGTGTAACCTGGGGGACTGGGCAGACTCATGCACCCTAATCAACCTTGTGGGAGTCGCAGTCACCCCACATCAATATACAAAACCGGTGAAACTAAATGGGGTAGAGACCATGGTGCTTGTGGACTCTGGCAGTGCTGTCACCCTGATTTCGGGGAAACTAGTGAAACGCAGCCAGTTAATACAGGCTAAGCCTATGGGAGTAACATGTGTACATGGGACCATTAATTACTATCCTGTCATCCTTGTAAGGATTGAAATCCAGGGGAATATCACCGGGGTAAAAGCGGGGGTGGTCCCTAAACTCCCATACCCTGTGCTCATTGGAAGGGATTTCCTGGGATTTGGAAATGTGCTCCCGCCAGAGGGGTGGGAGAGTGGAGAGGATCCTGAAGTTAAGGAGTCATCCCTAACAGAAAGTCCCCCCCTCTTCGTTGCTGAAATATCACAAGAGTTGTTCCCTGTCCCCAGGAAGGGCAGAAAAACCAAGAGGGAAAGGAGGGCGGTGAAGGCTTTGGGCACCTGGATCCTTCTTCAGGGCCAGAATGTTCTCCTGGTGGGCCGACGGGCCTGGGAAACTGAGGGAGAGACCCCCAAAGGGGAAGAGGAAGCAGAGGCTGGTCCCAATGCCACTGAACTGACCGAGGAGGTGGAGGCCAGTCCCTCAGAGTTTGGGTTGATAGGTTCCAGAAGAGAGACTTTCGGGCGAGACCAGGAAGAAGACCCCAGGTATGATAATGTCAGAAAAGAGGTGGTTGAGATAGATGGGGTGCCTGTGGAGGGAAAGGCCTGAGGGCCAGCGCCCTATTTCATGATTAAGAAGGACCTCTTGTACTGGGTGGTACAAATGCAGGAACAAGCGGTAAACCAGCTCCTGGTACCCCAAAAACCTCAGAGGGCAATATTAAGTCTCGCCCACAGTCACTTCTTTGGGGGACACTTGGGGGTAGAGAAGACTCAGGCATGGATCTTGTGCAGATTCTTCTGGCCAGGGTTACATGAGGATGTCCGGCGATACTGCGCCTTCTGCCCCGAGTGTCAATTGCACAGTCCTCGCCCCCGTTTAAGGGCCCCTTTAGTACCCCTACCAATCATTGAGATTCCCTTTGAGCGAGTGGCTATGGACCTGGTGGGGCCTCTAGAGAAGACGACTCGAGGCCATCAATATGTGCTTGTTGTCTTGGATTATGCAACCAGGTATCCAGAGGCCATTCCCCTCTGGAACACGATCTCCAAGTCCATAGCAAAGGGAGTAGTGGAAATTTTCACCCGGGTAGGGCTACCAAAAGAGATTCTAATGGACCGAGGAACGCCTTTTAGGTCTAAGCTGATGAAGGACCTCTGCTCTCTGCTCCATGTCCAGACCCTGCGAACCTCAGTTTACCACCCACAGACCGATGGTCTGGTAGAGAGATTCAACTGGACCCTCAAAGCCATGATAAAAATGTTGGTAAGTAGGGATGGAAAGGTCTGGGATACCCTGTTGCCCTACCTTATGTTTGCCATCCTTGCAGTTCCCCAAGCCTCCACTGGATTCTCTCCCTTTGAGCTATTATATGGACGCCACCCCCGGGGCATACTAGACATAGGCAGGGAGATTTGGGAAGAGGAGCCCAATACAGGGAAGAATATAGCTGAGCATGTATTTCAAATGAGAGACCGTATAACCTGGGTCACCCCCATAGTGCGGGAGCACCTGGAGAAGGCCCAAAAAGCCCAGCAAACTCACTACAACTGCCAAGCAAAGGTATGGCAGTTCCAACCAGGAGACTGAGTAATGGTGTTAGTACCCACCGCAGAGAGTAAACTCTTGGCCCAGTGGCAGGGGCCCTATGAAATAGTTGAACCTATAGGAGAGGTGAATTACAAGGTTCGACAACCGGGACATAGAAAACAAGAACAAGTGTACCACGTCAAACTTCTAAAGCCCTGGCATACACAAGAAGTGTGTGTAGTTGCCCGAAAGGACCCACCGCAGGAGAACAAAACCCCCGAGCAGGTGAGGGTGTCTCCCGATTTAAAACCAGCCCAAAGAGAGGAGGTGTCTGCGATGATCAACCGGAACCAAGACATATTCTCATCTCGGCCAGGTCGAACAACTGAGACATACCATCACATCATTACAAACCCCGGGGCCAAGGTAACAATGAGGCCCTACCGGGTGCCAGCGGCCAAAAGACAAGAAATCAGAGCAGAAGTAAAGAAAATGCTGGAGTTAGGAGTAATCGAAGAGTCCCACAGTCAGTGGTCTAGCCCGATCGTGCTAGTACCCAAACCGGATGGATCCACAAGATTCTGCAATGACTTCCGTCGGCTGAATGAGGTGTCCCAGTTCAACGCATATCCTATATCCCGCATAGACGAGTTAGTGGACTGATTGGGAAATACCCTTTAGTTAAGTCTAGAGTGGTCAGGAACTGGGCATTGGCAGATTCCCCTTGCTGAGGACGCAAAGGAGAAGACCGCTTTCTCCACACCGGAGGGTCTTTTTCAATATACAGTTCTCCTGTTCTGTCTCCATGGGGCCCCAGCTACCTTTCAGCACCTCATGGATAAGCTATTGCGCATCCATGCCAGTTATGCGGCTGCCTATCTGGACGATGTGGTTATTCATACCTCAAACTGGGAATCCCACCTGGAAAAGGTGAAAGCTGTCCTAGATACTCTAAGGTGCGCTGGCCTTACTGCAAACCCCGCCAAATGCGCCATAGGGATAACAGAGCCTAAATATCTGGGCTACATTGTGGGATGAGGTGTAGTGAAACCCCAACTCAATAGACTAGAGGCCATCCAAAACTGGCCCCGACTGGTTTGCAAGAAACAAGTCCAGGCATTTTTGGGAGTAGTGTGGTACTATCAACGCTTTATCCCCCATTTTGTCACCAGGACAAGTGCCCTGATGGACCTAATAAAAGCTCAGGGTCCTGAGAGAGTACGTTGGACTGACACAGCAGAGAGGGCATTTACAGATCTGCGGACAGCCCTTTGCAGTGACCCTGTACTCATAGCCCCAGACTTCACTAAGGAGTTCATCCTGCAGACAGATGCATCCGAAGTAGGACTAGGGGCTGTCCTATTCCAGATGGTTGGAGAAGAAGAACAGACAATCCTCTACCTCAGTAGGAAACTCCTCCCAAGGGAACAGAAGTATGCGGTAGTTGAGAGGGAATGCCTCGCCGTAAAGTGGGCCATGGAAACACTGCAATACTACCTGCTAGGGAGGCAGTTTGTCCTCGTGACTGAGCATGGCCCTCTTGAATGGATGCAGAGGAACAAGGAAAAAAATGTGAGGGTGACCAGATGGTTCTTATCCCTCCAACCCTTCCAGTTCCACATACAGCACAGAGCTGGAAGTCGACATGGCAACGCAGATGGCCTGTCGCAGGTGCACTGTATGACGACCCAAGTTGCCCAACCCCTTGGTGTTGAGCAGGGGGGAGGGATATGTGATGGACTCAGACCAGAAGGCTATAAAAGAGTAGTGGAAGGTAAATATATCAGCCTCAGGATGAGCAGGTCCCTGTTCCCTGGGTAGCCAAACAAAGGCTACTCCAGGCCAATCAAGTCACCTGATGCCAATTAAACCAGTTAAGGTCACTGGGCTAATGCAGGCACCTGACTCCAATTAACCGGCAAAGGGTCAGTTAAGGCTGTTAGGCTAAAGAAGACAGCTGGAACTAATCAAGGTCCTACTCATACTGCTTAAAAGCTCTCCTTCCAGTTCCCTTAATGGAAGCCTAGGTGAAAGGAGCTGGAGGAGAGGAAGTGTTGCTGAGGTAAGGGTGAAGCTGGGAAAAGGGGATCACGGGGAAGTGGCCCAGGGAATCAAAGCAGTGTCAGTGGTGAAGGGGAAGCCGCCAACAGCTGCTACCATTAGGGTCCCTGGGCTGGAACCCGGAGTAGAGGGTGGACCCGGGTTCCCCTCTTTTCCCCCTATGCTCTACAGAGATCCCCTTTAGAGGGGAAGCAGACCTTGGTCCAGGTAGGAGGCCGAACTGAACTTACTGAGCTCTAAGGAGCAACAGAGACTGGGTATTCCACCTTCCATACTGGCCTGTGATGAAAGTAGCTCAATAAGCTGTGACCTTTGCCACTATACTGAAAAAGGGAGGTCACATTGAGGGCCTGAGCGAGTTTCTGAGGCCACTAAATCCTCCTGAAAGTGCAGGACCCACCAATACAGGCTCGGATCTTTGTCACACTATGGGAAAATTCATTATAATTGGAAAAGTATACCTTCTGAAATAGAGAAGGAATTATATAAGGAAATTGAAAGAAGAAAAGGAGTGTTAAATGTGCGATATAGCAAATCAATACATCTGTGACAAGTGGGGATACTATTGCTAAATATATTCCGACAGCTCCAAAGATGTAAGAACAAGTAGGTGGGAACAGCATTCTGCATTCCTATACTTGGAATCAAGAACGCTGTAAGACTATCAAATTTTGTAGGCGTGTTGATGGCTAAACAGGCAAGGATAACGCTGGCATTAAATTGGGTCGTAGATGTGTGCCAAAATGCCGTGATCATCTTGTCTGATTCCTTATCAGAACTACTGGCAATCAGAAATGGCACTTCAGTTAGCAGAAATGATGTACTTAATGAATATTACTGATAACAGAGTTGATGCAGTTGGGTATAACCATAGTAATAGCACGGATCCCAGTGCATGTAGGGGTAGTGGGCAATGAGCTGGAAGACAAAGTGGCAAAAAATTATGTAAAAAATGAGCAAGATTATTTAGAGATTTAAAAATTTAATAAAAATGAGTTGAAAGAGGAATGGCTGGAAATACTGGCAAAAAAACAAAAGGGAAAAGATTCCATGAAATATGCCCAAGAGTTGAAAATGCTGATATACTCCAAGGCTCTGAGAGAAAGAGTGAAGTGGTTCTATTTAGCATTTTAACTGGCCATTGTGACTTAAATAGTAATTTGTTTCTATCAAACAAACATAAAGATGGATTATGTGGGATGTGCCAGGTCCAGGAAATGGTTGATCATCTCCTTTGGGAGTTCAAAATATGTACTATTGAAAGGGGGTATGTTATAGGACCTTCAGTGTCTGGGCAGCCTGGTGGCTAGATCGTTGGTCAGATGGGATGATGGGGGACTCTGGCCCGCCCTCTCCACCAGCCCAGGATGCTGTGCAGTTCAACTCCTAAACAAGGGAGATGGGTCTCCCTCGCAGGTGTGTGTGTGTGTGATTAGTATATACCTCGATAGTATTCATCACCATTTTTGACAAGTTTCTATGTGACTTTTAGGGCTTATGTCCCACCCTCTGTTCCCGTTTCTGTTGTTGTCGAGGTTTGGTGCCATTGGCGATTCTGAAAAAAATGTTACAATTTTTTTTTTGTTTGAATGGGGAGAATGTTGCATGCTTGTGTTTTGATACATTTGGTTGACTGTTTAGAGAGAAGTTTGAAAGAATAGAGTGAGAACTTAAAGAAAAATAGAGATTTTTGTTTTTAAGGGGTTAGTTTGAAAGAATAGAGGCAAGTTACTAAAGAAAAGAGATTTTTGGTTAGGTTTAGTAAGGAGATGATTTTAAAGACCTAGTTTAGCATGTTATTAAAGAATAAAAAAATTGAAATAAATTTAAAACATTTATTAAATATAAAGTTAGGTTTAAAAAGAACACATGGCAGAAAAAAGGGAATTTTATAAATCGGAGACTGTTTAATAAGCACATGGTAAAAATATAAAGGTTGGTTAATAAAGAAGCATTTAAAATATTAAATATAAGGGTAGGTTAAGAAAAGAGCATTTAAAAACATTAAATAAAAGAGAAACCTATAAAGATAGGTTAAAAGAGAGAACAGGGCAGGAAAAGGGAAAAGAGAGCCCCTTTGCAAAGGGCAAAGATAGGCAGAACATGGTTGAGTCACAGAGAGAGCGAGATCTTACCCTTGCGACTGTTCCTGGGGAAAGAGGGAGCTCTGAAAGCTCACAACCCCTCAGGCTAGTTATCGCCACCTTTGGATCGGACCAATCAGATGCTGTTCTATAGCTGCATCATAGAATACGTTTTCCTGAACCAATCCTATAGTCCCAAGATTTTTAAACAAGAGCCATCTCTCTCCCTCCCCCCTCCCCTTTAACTAACTGCCTTATTCTTATCTAAAAAAACAGACCCCAAGCATCTTTCCCGCCACGTAGCACACTTAGGCAGGGCCGGCGCAACCCATTAGGCGACCTAGGCGGTCGCCTAGGGCACTGCTATTTTGGGGGCACCGGCGCCCCGTCCGTCCGTCCAATTTCGGGGGCGGGACCTTCCGCCGCCGCTGTTGGGGGCAGCATTTCGGGGGCGGGACCTTCCGGCGCCCTAGGGCGCCGGAAGAGCTGGCACCGCTACTGCACTTAGGTAGGTGCTTTAATAAAGGTTAAAACCATAAGCCCTTAGTAACACACAGTTTTTAAAAGTTTTTCCCTATGTGGTGAGGACAATTTGAAGCTGCAGCAAAAGCAGCTTTGTTAGCCAGTGAATTCGAGATAAAGAAGGCTGTTAGATGTCCAGAACATAGAGATAAGAAGTTTGTTTCTTTTAAAACTTTTGAACAAAAGCAAGTAAAAGTTATATTAAGTTTTGTAAAGGAATAAAGCTCTATTTTATAACCACTTGAAAAGACAAGCCTATTTGAAGAAACAGCCCTTTATTTAACATTTTTACATGTGTGTTTCAATAAAAAATGAGCATGCAGAAACACCCCAGAGTTAAAACCACAGAACCTTAGTAACAGCTAGTTTCTATTCCCCTTATTCTGTAATCCAGTGGATCAGAGAGAAGTTTATTTTCCTCCCCACTTTTTAACAAATCCATGTGAAAGTTATATTAAGCTTATATTTACTTAAACATTTTAATTTTTGTTGCATTATCAGACTGTTTTTGGTCTTAAATGTTTGCAGATCACAGACTGAGACACAGATATATGCTTCTGTGTTTGTTTTGTGTTTAGAAGCTTTATTAAAAATAATGCTTTATAAAAACAAAGTATTTTTTGTGTACTTTGTGTTTATAAGAAGAAAAAAAGTATTATAGGGGGTTTTAGTAATAAGTTTAATGGGCATTTTTAAATGAGTACGTTTGCTTTAAAAATCTGTTTAGTTACCATTAAACAAAAGCCAGGGCCATAAAATTAATGAAAGGAAACAGAGGTGTAGATTTCAAAGCCTCCTGGCTACAGAAATGTTAATGGGCATATCACTATTTACATAGTCTTTTTATTAACTGTTTAAATAAATTTACTATTTAAAATAAGAACTCTTTACAATTAAAGTTTAATGAAGCAATATGCCTTCCTCTTTTTTTCCCAGGGGAAAAAAAAATGAGTAAGGGACCCCATGTCCATTCTTATCTAAAAAACCAGGACCTTTTTCCCCAACCCTGTGACAAAAGCTGGCCAACATATAATATGAACAATTTTAAAATGCCCTTAACAATGTGTTTTTTAAAGTAATGCCTAAAAAACCCATCTTTTTCTAACTTATTAAAAATGTAAAATAAAAAGACAACCCAACCCTCATTGCCTGTAAATTGTGCAGAAAGCTTTAAAAGCCAAGGTCCAGTTACAACCCATCCCAACTGTGACTTTTTAAAAAAGGGTTAGAATATGAAAAATTTCAAAAAAAACCCACAGTAAAACACAAAAGGCTTATGAAGTTGCTTTATATATTGCTTTGATTAAAGGAAACAAAAGTGTAGGTTTTAAAAGCCACAGCAAGCTAAAAAGGTGCCTTTTTAACTATGTAAAATAAGAAGAAAAAAACATTTTAGGGCTTTTAGTAATAAGTTAAACGGGTTATTTTTGAATTAGCAAGCTTGTTTTAAAAAGCTGTTTAGTTACCATTAAACAAAAGCCAAGGCCATGAAATTAAATAAAGAAAACAGGTTGCAGCTTTTAAAAACTTCTGGTTTCAGAGATATTAATGAACACTTACATTTTCTTTAACTGTTTAAATACACTTAATATATAAAATAAGAACTTTTTTACAATTAAAGTTTAAAGAAGCTAAAGTATGTAGCAACATGCCCCTCTCCTTTTTTTCCTAGAAAAAAATGACCCTTACACACCCTGGGTTTTTGTGTTTTTTTTTTTTTTAAGAAATGCCTTTTTAAATTTTATTTTTTAGGGGTTCCCAAGCCCTTTTTTTTTTTTTTTTTTTCCCCCAACCGGTTTAGGCCTATAAATAGAGACAGAAAACTGAACAATGCTGTCAAAGAAATATTGCTGATACAAGACTTCTGCTGTCATGGGGAGCAACGACATGGTAAGAAAAATTACTGTGTGTGTGCGCGCCACCAGGGTTTTATGCATGTGTTGGGTTTAGTTCAATTTATTTTTTTTTCCTTTTAAATAGGATGATACCTTTTTCCTTGACATACCAGATTCTGCACTAGAAGTTTTAAATTTTGGTAAGCTGATTAAAGTGCTACACAATTATGATTTATTTTTAAAAGAAATGGTTTTAAGGATTTAATTTTTTTTTTTTAATTTAGAACAAGATGGAAGTCAAAATCAACAGAGAGGTTTTCCTGAGATTACAGAAGATGGTATGAGCTGTTTTTTTTAATGCGTTTGAAATAACGGTTATTGGAATTAGTGTACTTTCTTTTTTTCTTTTTTTTTTCCTCCTAGGGGTTTGTGCATTAACATGTGTATTGGGGCTATGTTTGTTACTGTTAGTAAAAAAGAAGTTGCCTTTGCCCCAAAGGGTTTACTGGTTTAAAAAAAACAAGTTTTGCTGCCAATTGTTGAGAATTTTGGAGCTGTACTGCACCCATGTGGCATAAGCGGGACTAGCATTTTTATTTATTTATTTTTTACACATTGTATTTGAACACAGTTTTTCAGCACCAGTACTATAAAACGTGTTTCAGCGTCACGGGATGGGTTATGTGTAAAAGCTTTTGAAATATATATATGGGGGATATATTTGTTGCTGTTAGTAAAAAGAACATATGGGATTATGTGTTAAAAACATTTTGTTTATGTATATTGGCAGATTTATCAAATGTTATCCCACAAGAAGAAATGTTGAAAGGGATCTTGCTTAAAGGGGCCAAGAAATTTCCCTCTGAGGCAGCTGCAGTTTCCAGTGTTGGAAGCAAGAGTATCAGACCCCCTGATTTTGAACAGCCCTGCACATCCAAAACCTTCATTACACAGAGCCAACCATCCTTAAAAAGGGCCAAGAAATCATCCTCTGAAGCAGCGACAGTTTCCAGGGGTGAGAAAAAGGGGATCAGACCCCCTGATTTTGAACAGCCCTGCACCTCCAAGAAATCTACCTCTGAAGCTTCCAGGGACATTGGTAAGCGATGCAAAGGGGTCAAATCCCCTTGGTTCTGAGCAACCCTATGTCATCACAGCCCAGAAGGAATCCCCTTTAAAAAGGGTAAAGGCAAACAACCCTTTAGCAGCAACAGTGTCCAGGCATGGGCTTGAGCAGGGTCAAGTGTCAGCCCCTGTACCTATTGGGTTCCGTGAAGTGGGCGGGCAGAGCCCGCCCACTACTAAAGGATCCCCCCCCCCCGCGCCTAAGGGGAGGACCCACAAGACCGGGAACCCAAATGAGTCCGGGGGACAACTAATAAAAAAAACAGGAACAGGAGTGAGGTCAAAGGGTCAAAAGTAGGGAACCTGATGGGGACACCGAGCAGAGAACCCCGGACAGCGCCCACTGCTCCTCAAAGGCGTCAAGGGAGCCAGTGGACGCCGCCCAGAGGAACTCTGCCCGGATGCGTGAACGGATGGAGGAGCGGAAACAGGCCCCACAGTCACAGGAGCCTCCATTGGCCAACCTCCTCTCCCTGGTGGCATAGATGGTCATTTTTGCCAGGGCCAGGAGGAAGTTGACCAGGAGGTCCCGCGACTTTGTGGGGCCACGGATAGGGAGTGCATAAAGGAGGAGGTGAGGGGAAAAGTGCAGCCAAAAACGTAACAACAGGTTGGTGAGGAGCCGGTACAGGGGCTGCAACCTGGCGCACTCTAGATAAACGTGCGCCAGGGTCTCCCTCACGCCGCAAAAGGGGCAGGTGTCGGGGACAGGGGTAAACCGCGCCAAGTACATGCCCGTGCTCACGGCCCCATGAAGGAGCCTCCAGCTGACATCCCCGGCGGGCCTCGGGACCAGGGTGGAATATAGGCTGGGGTGGTTACCCCACTCCTGCCCTGAAGGGCTTAAAACAGCCCTGGGAGAGGGTGGTGGCAGGGGAAAAGCTGGGCTGATTGGCAAAGCAGCCACAGCTGTAGCCAGTGCAATCAGGGCCCAGCTGGCCCTTATAAGAGGGTGGTGGGCCAGAAGGACAAGGAGACACTCTTTAGCTCCCTAGAGAGAGAAGGACCTGGTTGCCTGGGAAGCTGAGGAGGGTACCTAGGGTGGAGCAGTGCTGGGGAGGGGCAGAGGGAGCTGGGGAGCTCCAGCCTAGCAAAGCCCCAGGCTGCGGGCCGAGTTAAGGGCCCACAAAAGGGTACTAGGGCTGCAGAGGGGCAGCCCAGGAATAGGCAGAGGCAGCTAGTCCAACCCCCCCTTACCAATGATGAGTGGTTAACAGACTGCTGCCTGCCCCAGTGAACGGGGGCTAAATGGAGACTGGCAGTAGCCACTGAGGCAAGGTGGGGGTTGGGGGTTCCCACGGGAGGGGAGACCCACAGTGAGGGAGTACTGCGGTGGGCAGAACCCCTGGACAAAGGGCACTGGGGTCCGGGAGAGACACAGGGGCCAGCGGCAGGCGTGACACCGGCCTGCAGAGGGTGCTCTGGGCTGGAAGTAGCTAGTTCCCTGGATGACCAGCAGGTGGCGCCGCGCCAGTGAGTCATCACCCCGCCACAGCCCCCCGATTCTGGTCACCACAGACCATTGCTACAAATAACAACCTTACCCGCAGGTCTTGCTGCATCAGTTGTGTTTGTAATGAGCTGTTTAGTGTTTGTACATCTCTTAAGCGTTTAATAGATAAAAAGTTTTCGAAGCTAATTCTTGAGGTGTTTCTAAAGCAACATTCTCCAGAAGAAAGGGTGGTTTTAGACCAAAAGATAACAGATACATGTGTACTGTTTGAAAAGGTGGAAAGCGTGTTGAAGGGGGAAGGGAGGGTGTGACTAAACATGAAACCTAAAAACATTAAGAGGGGTTGGGGAGGGGGGGAAAGTGGAAGAAATCTAAAAGATTGAAGCTTTTGGCCAAGAAACTTTAAAAAGCCAGAGCTTTTTTATGAAAACGACCCTGCCCAACCAAGAAAGGGAAATAGACATAGACCCCCTGACCTCCTCTTCTGAAAGTACAGAATCTCCGACTCCTAATACACCTCTTCAGGTGTATTATGAATATTTTAAAGCTTATGAATATTTTCAAGAATTTTGTTTCGCTAATTTGGACAGAGTAATGGGATTCACAGAGGCCATGGCAGCCGTTGACACCACTATTGAAAATTTGCTAGATGATACTAATAATCAGGTGGGGCCTGAAGATTTTGTACAGCTACACTTAGATGCCCTGGGGCAAATCACCTGCTCTTTTCTCTACGGAGGCCTTGGGAAGACTTAAACACTGTAGATTTTTTTAAATAATGTCATTATGGTGTTGCAGAGTAACACAGAGATTGTGGGTTTTGGAACTCTAAGACTGGTTGTTACACTTATTAGAAACAGGGCTGGTGGAGTTGGCTGTGTAAGACCCTTAAAGACTATCACGTATAGTAGAATCATCGGGGGAAAAAAGAAAACATTTAAGTGATTTAAATAACCAGGGTAACAACCTGTGTTTTGCTGGTAGCATGCTGCGTCTCTTATCAAATGAAAAACTTAGATGCCTAACTATTAGAGGGTGCCAGACATCTCCATCAAGAGCTGGGGCTTTCGGACCAAAAAATGATTAGCTTTACAGATGTGAGCTCTTTTGAAGTGCGCTTAGGCGTGACTATTAGTCATGTATCATGAAAATGGGAATTAGCGCTTTTTTACAATGGCTGGTGTACATCACCCCAAAACTGTTTTTGTTCTGTTACATTGCAAACATTATTATGGCATCCTAAATATTAATGTCTGTATAGGAGCACCATATTTGTGCAACTACTGTCACGCCATGTACAGCCACAAACACCAGCACGCCTGTAAAAAACACTGCCATACATGTAATAGTGCCGAGTGCATTGAAGTGGCCAATGAAAAAAAAGATGCCCCAGCTGTAAGCTATTTTGCAGGTCTGAGGCCTGTTTAGAAAGGCACAGAGCTCTGGCAAAAGATGGTAAAGTTGATTGTAAAAACAGAAGTCTTTGTGATAAGTGCGACTTCTACAAAGTTAAAAATCTCAGGTGTAAAAGCAAAACTTGTCCCCAGTGTTATCAGAAGACTGATATCATAGATGGTCATGGGTGTTATATGCATAATATCTGGTCTTCAGAAGAGGGGAAGGATTATGTGTTTTATGATTTTGAATGCATGCAAGAAATGGGGGTACACGTGCCAAATTATATTTATGCCTTGCACTTAGATAAAGAAACTAGCTGGGAATTTAAGGGGGAAGAATGTGTCAGTGAATTTGTTCGAACCTTTGTAGACAAGCGTTTTAAATGATACATTTTTATCGCTCATAACACTAAAGTTTTCAATTTGTTATTTTATCCTTAGATAATTGATTAAAGTAAAAATGTCTGTCAGCCCCATAACGCAAGGCAGAAAACTAATGTGCGTAACGGTGGTGAACTTAGACATCAGATTTATAGATTCTTTAAATTTTCTTCCCATGAAACTCAGCAAGTTACCCAAAGCTATGGGGTTTGAGGAAGTCAAGGGGTACTTTCCGCACTTTTTTAACACAGCTGAAAATCTGGACTATGTGAGGTCTATACCTGGGATAGAGTACTTTGGAGTAGAATACATGATGCCTGAAGGAAAAAAGGAATTTCTGAACTGGTATCAATACAATCGCCAGAACTAATTTGATCTCTAGAAAGAACTGCGCTATTATTGTCAAAAAGATGTTGAAATTTTGCAAGAGGCTTGTGACTGGTTCAGAAAAGAAGTCATAAAAATGACAGAAAAGCAGATTGTTAAAAACCCAGGACAGGATGATGCTGAGGTGTATAGTGTATACCAGGCCTGCACAACATGCGGCCCGCGGGCAAGCAGCAGGGTGGGGCTGTCGGGTTCGCCCAGGGCCGGTGCAAGCGCTAGGGTAACTAGGCAGTCGCCTAGGGTGCCCAGTGGTTGGGGGCATCCTGGATTTTTCCTCCTTCCCCTCACGCAGAGTGTGGCGCGGCTGATTGGATGCCTGGGCCTGATTTAGCTGCTCCCATTGGCCTCCAGCAGGCAGAGTCCCTCCCCCGCTCCCCCCCCCTCCCCCTGCCTCAGCATCGTGTCGCAGCACTCTGCAGGGGAGGGGTTGTGTGCTCCGCAGCTTGTTTGGTTTAGCTCCATGTGGTAAGGTGGTGGTAAGGGGAGTCCGGGGGGGGGGCGGTCAGGGATCAGGAGGAGGGTTGGATGGGTCAGGAGTTCGGGGGGGGGCACTGTCACGGGGCGGGGAGTGGTTGGATGGGGTGTGGGAGTCCCGGGGGTCTGTCTGGGGGTGGGGGTGTGGATAAGGGTTGGGGCAGCCAGGGGACAGGTAGGGGGTAGGGTTCTAGGGGGGCAGTTAGGGTGTGGGGGGGGTCTCAGCAGGGGGCAGTCAGGGGACAAGGAGCAGGGGGGGTTGGAGGTTCTGAAAGGGGTGGGAAGTGGGAGGGAGTGGATGGGGGCAAGGCTCGGGTGGGGCTCTCCCCCCCCCCCCCCCCCCCCCCCTTTTTTTTGTTGTTGTGATATGGTAACCCTAAAAAAGCAGTGCCCTGGCTCGGCAGGGAGGAGCCACCTTCCGGAGGCACCGGAGAGCCAGAGCATTAGCTTGCAGGGGCGGCGAGCCCCAGCCATGAAGGAGCCGGCGTGGCACAGGGGGGCAGCAGCTCTGCAAAGGCGGTGGCACCGCTAGCAGGGAGCAGCCGCACCCCCCGCCCCTCCTGCCCAGGCTGCAGCTTGGCACGCCCTCCCCCCGGGGGCTCCTGCAGGCTGCAGCAGATGCCTGTGGTCGGCGGCCCCCATGCGCCTCCTGGCTCCCCACTCGCCACGTTCGGGCTTTGCGGCTCCCAGGCATGTGAGCCGCTGGGGCGCGGGGCCCTGAGCCTGCTCTGGGACGGGCAGCGTCGGTGGTGGCTCACACTCCCGGGAGCCGCAGAGCCAGAGCGCGGCGAGGGAGCAGCCGGGGGGTGCATGGGGGGCTGGCGCCCGCATGCATCCGCTGCAGCTTGCAGGAGCCCCCGGGGGGGGGGCGTGCCAAGCCGCTGCCTGGGCAGGAGGGGCGGGGGGTGCGGCTGCTCCCTGCTAGTGGTGCCGCCGCCTTTGCAGGGCTGCTGCCCCCCTGTGCCATGCCGGCTCCTCCATGGCTGGGGCTCGCCACCGCAAACGGGACACTCTGGCTCTCTGGTGCCTCCGGAAGGCAGCTCCTCCCTGCCAAGCTGCTGCAGCGGCCCAAGCCCGGCAAAGCCAAGGAGTGGACTCGGGGCGGAGGCCGCCGGGGTGAGGTGGGGAGGGCTCGCGGGGGGGGCTGTGCACCCTCCAGGGGAGTTCAGGGGGAGGGGAGGGGGGAACCTGGTCTGGGGAGCAGCCCCTGGGCACGGCTGGCCCCTGGGGTCTATAAAGACTCGTTGGGATTTGCCCCTCAATGAACCAATGTGCGGGGGGGGAGGGGTGTTGTGTTTCGGGGGGGGGCTGGGGGTGGGGGTGTTTCGGCGGCACTGGGGGGGGTGGTTCGGCCCTCAGCTGTTTTCTTTGGAGTAATATGGCCCTCGCCGCTTTACGAGTTGTGCAGGCCTGGTGTATACTAAGTGTATAGACCCCTTTCAGTACCTTACATTAGCCTCAATTTGCATGGCCATGTACCGGTTTAATTTTTTAAAACCGCGAACCAGAGCCCTTCTGCCATTAGACAATTACCACAAACAGCAGAAGAGATATTCCATGCCAGCCATTCCATGGCTGTTGTACGTAGCCCACACAGAGAACATTTACATCCAACATGCTTTTCAGGGTGGGGAGTTTAAAGCGGGGTTATATATATATATATATATATATATTTTTTTTTTTATTTATTTTTTTTTTATTTTGACGGTTATACCGTCCTAGCAGGTAAACCTACAGCCTTTGAATTTAACAGTTGTTTTTTTCACGGCTGCCCCGTCTGCTATTGTGAAAATTATTACAATCCTTTGCTTAATGCGACCTACAGACAACTGTACAACCGAACCATGATTAAGGCTGAATTTCTAAAAATACAGGCGTTTGAGGTAAGGACCTTATGGGAACACCAATGGAAGGCTATGCTAGCTAAAGATAACCAGGTGGGGGATTTTTTACAAGAAAAAAACCTGCCACAGCCTTTGGTTCCTAGAGGTGCCCTATTACAAACCACAGCCCAGGGAGCAGATTCATTACTACGATTTTACCAGCCTCTTGTCTTTTGTTAACAAGACTAAACAATACCCTGTGGGGCACCCCGGTATCGTGTATGAGGGTTTTGGGGATATCAGATGGTACTTTGGCATCGCCAAGGTTAAAGTGTACCCTCCAAGAGGCCTGTATTTCCCTGTATTACCATACAGGGTTGGTGGTAAATTTATGTTCCCCCTGTGTGCCCTTTGTGCAGAAACAAGACAAAAGGACCCCTGCATGCACAGTCAGGAGGAGAGGGCTTTAACAGGGACTTGGTGCACAATAGAGTTGGCAGAGGGTTTAGACAAAGGGTACAGGATCGCTGAGATTTATGAAGTCTGGCACTTTAACCGCTCTTAAGATGCCCTGTTTCCAGACTACATTAAAACGCACCTGAGACAGAAACAAGAGGCCTCGGGGTTCCCTCACTGGTGTACGGACGAGTTTGGGGAAAAAAACAGTACATTAAAGAGTACCGTGAAAGAGAAGGCATGTGTCTGCGTCTAAAGAAGATTAAGGTAAACCCCGCAAAAAAACAAATCTCAAAGCTGTTTTTAAATTCCTTGTGGGGAAAATTTGGTCAGTGAACAAATTTGACTAACACCAGTATAGTAACGGACCCCGACGAGCTCCTCAAGTATGTCTTTGTACCTTATTACGATGTGTCATCGTGTGAGTTTATTGATGACATGGCCATGGTGTCTTGAAAGTATGCAAAAGAACACTGCACCCATTCCAGCAACACTAATGTGTTTATAGCTTCACCACTACTTATGCCAGGTTAGAGCACTATGTTAGATTTGTTAGATCGCTTATAAGCAGGAGCAGTGTCTTTACCACGATATGGATTCTGTGATTTTTTTTTTTTTGTTAGTAAAGAAGGGGCGTGGAACCCACCTCTAGGGGATTATTTAGGGGATCTGACCAACGAAATACCACCAGCTGAACACATTGTGGAGTTTGTGTCTGCTGGGCGTAAAACATATGGGTACAGACTGTCCAGCTGTAAGACCTGTGTGAAAGTAAAAGGGATCATGCTCAACTCAGGGAATAGTGAGAAAATTAATTTGGAAAGCTTAAAAGAACTCATCTGGGATTACCCTGCGGGAGAGTTCCCAAAAGAAATTGTGGTACAGCAGCCAGAGATCATAAGGGTAAAAAAGCACTGGTTGATAGAAACAAGAACTCGGGGGGGGGAAAAACCAGAAAGTCATTTATGACAAAAGAGCCCTTGAGGCAGATTTTAAAACCTTGCCATACGGGTATTGATTATTATGAAAAGCCACATTCAGTTTGTTCACCCCTTTTCCTGTTTGCTTTGTGGTCCTTCAAATTCTGGAAAATCATTTTTTATAAAGCAATTGTTAGAAAATGAGCAATAAGCTGTTGTGCATACCTGAAAATATTGTATGGTGTTATAGCTGTTAGCAACAATTGTATGAAGAGTTGTTGGAAAAATGTCCATGTATCACATTTTTGGAAGGTTTACCTGATACTTTTAATGATGAACGGTTATTTCCTAGTAATAAAGTTAATATGGTTATTATAGACGATCTAATGGAGTCTGCTTCTGAAAGCGGTGAAATCAAGAAAGCCTATACAAAATACATGCATCACATTGTATTATGTACAATGCGCAAAACATGTTTTGTCGGGGGGGAAAAAGCTGAACGATTAATTTAAATACAAAGTATATGGTTCATTTAAAAAACCCATGCAATAAACTGCAAATCACCACTCTGGCCCGACAAATGTACCATGGTAAAACACAATTATTTTTGGAGGCTTTTGAGGATGCTACCAAAAATCCCTATGGGTACCTGCTGGTGGATTTGAATGCTTCAACACCTGAAGCCTTCAGGTTAAGAACATGCCTTTTTCCCCCAGACTGGCCCTGTATATACACCTTAAAAAAAACAAAAACATAAAGTTATTTTTATCAAATTCCCATTTTAAAAAAGAGCATCCCTCTGACAATCATGTCTAGCTGCGTGCAGAGAAACCTGGCTCTTTTAAGATTCCTCATCAAAGCCAAACCGCAGCAAAGGAAGGCTATTCTCTGCTCGGCTTCTGACGACCTGGTAGCAGCCATCTCAGAAATAGCGCTCAACACTTTAAAAGGAAATGTTCCTCTAAACCCCCGACAAGTAAGCGTACTAAAAAGAAAATGGGGGATTATTAAAAAGCTGAGCGATAAAAGACTATCCCTCAAAAGAAAAAAGCTAATTGTAAAATAGGTTGGGGGCTTTATTGGTCCTTTGTTGAGCTTTGCACTGTCTCACTGTCAGGCCTTTTAATTAACAGATAATGGAACATGCTGAAAAACTGTACCTAATTCCTAGCCATCAGTTAGAACAAATAAAACGTGCCTCTACCAATGAAGAAAATATCAGAACCACACCACTCGGATTTAGAGATGAAAGACATTCTTCAAAGATCTAGTTTCTTACTACACGAAGGCTAAACTTTATGAGGGGGTCCTGCAAAGATAACCAGTATTGGTCAAGCATGATGAAAGAGAGAAGACTAAAATAAGCCTCATTCTCCCCAAGCAAGAGGAAATTCAACCTCCTGAAGTCGGGGGGGTTCATTGAACTTTGTCGTTCAGGAGGTAATAGATGGGGTAAATCCTTGCCATAAGAAAAAAGGTGAAATATTGTTAAATAAACTCAGACAGCATAAAGATGTTTCTTCTTGGGTCGATAATGGAAGTTTTGTGTACCAGGGGAAGCAATTGCGGGGTCTCACATGCTCGATTTAGTCAAGGGGGAGGGGGGCAACTGGCTTTTATTCTTTCACTAACACGAGGACTCCTAAAGGGTGGAATGTTTTTATGAAAGCCTTGGCAGAACTGAACGTGCCTACTTCCGTTGTAGGGCATGATACTAATAAAGAGTTTTTAGAACATCTAAAAACAGGTCTAGAGCCTGCCAAGACCATAAGTAGCATCGACCATTTAAAAAATGTACCTGCTAAAAAATTAAAAATCAAATGGTTAACAGTGTAAAATAAAAGACATAAACAAAATTCAATGTGTGCTTTATTGATGCGCCTCTTTAAACTCACGACAAGACAAACATGTCTGGACATGTTGAAACATGTTTGGGACAAATCTGGGCATGCCTGCCTTTTCCCTTTTGCAAACTGCACCACCAGGCTGTCATTTTCTGGTAAATCATTGGTGTACAATTTTAAAATGTGATCAAAAGATAAACCCCTACTATGTTGCTTTAAAAAAAATACAATGATAACCGCAGGTTAGAGCGAGAGGGTCCTGTAGTTGTCTCTGATGAAATACAATGTTATTTGAGTTATGGTTTAAAAAAGTCATAATAGATTTAGGAAAAAAGTTACTGTCTGGGGGAAATCCGTAGGAGTCAAAGAACTCACCAGGCCCCTGTTTTGGTAAACAGAGAGCCAGCCAGTGTTCCCCGGATAAGTCAATGGGGTGCGTGTTAACTAATAATCCCCAAAGGTCTTCCGGACACAAAACCCTTCGGGAGCAAGTCGCTAGGAAAAACATCTAAAAAAGAAGTGTCCTTTGATAAAATACACCTTAGTTGCACAGTGTTCATAATCACATCTAGTCAAACAGGATGTTTCTTCTATGGTTCACTTCGAGCACGTTATCAAAAACCCCATACACTATTATGTTAACCGTAGAGGGCAGTGCCGTTGCAAACTGAATCTCCACTCTCAGGTTTCCAGTTTTATTCAGAGAATAATGATCGGCGCACTCCTGGTCCGGGGTCAGATTGAAGGCGTACAGCGTATAGCCCTGGGCAAATTCACCATGGTCATTCAGGAGCAATCGCTCTTTTACATATTTCCCAGTCACCTGTACAAGCTGCATGTACTCCCTCACACAGTTTCCATTCTCAATATTGGGTTGTAGGGGTTTCACCGGCACCTGTTCACCATCCACATACCAGGCCACAAAATTAATGTTATAATGTTTAAAGTTAAAAGGGTTTTTAATGTAGCTGCCGCTGAAGGCTTCGTTATGTATAAAACCGATTACGAGCTGCTTGGGTTACTGTTCCAAAAAGAGGTTTTCCTGGTTACTGACACGACTGCCGGCCAGAATGCTAAAAACCTTTATGCCCACCCCGTCTATTGGGTACTTAGCATTGGTGGTCATTAGAGCTTCAGCGTGCCCCAAACAGACCCCCAGGATCACTTTCACCCGTTTTACAAACAGGGACACTGAAATAATGTGAACTTTATAATTCTGGTTGGCATTCCCGCTCATGAGGCAAAAAATATCTTTGCTATGCGTCCGTTTAATTTTCAAGTCCACGCCGTTCATAGAATCATAGAATATCAGGGTTGGAAGGGACCTCAGGAGGTCATCTAGTCCAACGCCCTGCTCAAAGCAGGACCTACTCCCAACTAAAAAATCCCAGCCAGGGCTTTGTCAAGCCTGACCTTAAAAACCTCTAAGGAAGGAGATTCCACCACCTCCCTAGGTAACCCATTCCAGTGCTTCACCACCCTCCTAGTGAAAAAGTTTTTCCTAATATCCAATCTAAACCTCCACACTGCAACTTGAGACCATTACTCCTTGTTCTGTCATCTGGTACCACTGAGAACAGTCTAGATCCATCTTCTTTGGAACCCCCTTTCAGGTAGTTGAAAGCAGCTATAAAATCCCCCCTCATTCTTCTCCTCTGCAGACTAAACAATCCCAGTTCCCTCAGCCTCTCCTCATAACTCATGTGCTCCAGCCCCCTAATCATTTTTGTTGCCCTCCGCTGGACTCTTTCCAATTTTTCCACATCCTTCACTTTCTTCTTGTTGCTAACATACCTGAAGAAACCCTTCTTGTTACTCTTAACATCTCTTGCTAGCTGCAACTCCAAGTGTGATTTGGCCTTCCTGATTTCATTCCTGCATGCCTGAGCAATATTTTTATATTCCTCCCTGGTCATTTGTCCAAGCTTCCACTTCTTGTAAGCTTCTTTTTTGCGTTTAAGATCAGCAAGGATTTCACTGTTTAGCCAAGCTGGTCGCCTGCCATATTTACTATTCTTTCTACACATCGGGATGGTTTTTTCCTGCAACCTCAATAAGGATTCTTTAAAATACAGCCAGCTCTCCTGGACTCCTTTCCCCCTCATGTTATTCTCCCAGGGGATCCTGCCCATCAGTTCCCTGAGGGAGTCAAAGTCTGCTTTTCTGAAGTCCAGGGTCCGTATTCTGCTGCTTTCCTTTCTTCCTTGTGTCNACCTCCCCCGATCGCCATGAGTTTTCAAAGATAATGGCCAATGGCTCTGCAATCACATCCGCCAACTCCTTTAGCACCCTCGGATGCAGCGCATCCGGCCCCATGGACTTGTGCTCGTCCAGTTTTTCTAAATAGTCCCGAACCACTTCTTTCTCCACAGAGGGCTGGTCACCTTCTCCCCATACTGTGCTGCCCAGTGCAGCAGTCTGGGAGCTGACCTTGTTCGTGAAGACAGAGGCAAAAAAAGCATTGAGTACATTAGCTTTTTCCACATCCTCGGTCACTAGGTTGCCTCCCTCATTCAGTAAGGGGCCCACACTTTCCTTGACTTTCTTCTTGTTGCTAACATACCTGAAGAAACCCTTCTTGTTACTCTTAACATCTCTTGCTAGCTGCAACTCCAAGTGTGATTTGGCCTTCCTGATTTCACTCCTGCATGCCTGAGCAATATTTTTATACTCCTCCCTGGTCATTTGTCCAATCTTCCACTTCTTGTAAGCTTCTTTTTTGCGTTTAAGATCAGCAAGGATTTCACTGTTTAGCCAAGCTGGTCGCCTGCCATATTTACTATTCTTTCTACACATCGGGATGGTTTTTTCCTGCAACCTCAATAAGGATTCTTTAAAATACAGCCAGCTCTCCTGGACTCCTTTCCCCTCATGTTGTTCTCCCAGGGGATCCTGCCCATCAGTTCCCTGAGGGAGTCAAATTCTGCCTTTCTGAAGTCCAGGGTCTGTATTCTGCTGCTCTCCTTTGTTCCTTGTGTCAGGATCCTGAACTCTACCATCTCATGGCCACTGCCTCCCAGGTTCCCATCCACTTTTGCTTCCGCTACTAATTCTTCCCGGTTTGTGAGCAGCAGGTCAAGAAGAGCTCTGCCCTAGTTGGTTCCTCCAGCACGTGCACCAGGAAATTGTCCCCTACACTTTCCAAAAACTTCCTGGATTGTCTGTACACCGCTGTATTGCTCTCCCAGCAGATATCAGGGTGATTAAAGTCTCCCATGAGAACCAGGGCCTGCGATCTAGTAACTTCTGCTAGTTGCCGGAAGAAAGCCTCGTCCACCTCATCCCCCTGGTCTGGTGGTCTATAGCAGACTCCCACTACGACATCACCCTTGTTGTTCACACTTCTAAACTTAATCCAGAGACTCTCAGGTTTTTCTGCAGTTTCATACCGGAGCTCTGAGCAGTCATACTCCTCTCTTACATACAATGCAACTCCCCCACCTTTTCTGCCCTGCCTGTCCTTCCTGAACAGTTTATATCCATCCATGACAGTACTCCAGTCA
The DNA here is from genome assembly GCA_003942145.1 of Platysternon megacephalum. Taxonomy (NCBI): domain Eukaryota; kingdom Metazoa; phylum Chordata; order Testudines; family Platysternidae; genus Platysternon; species Platysternon megacephalum. The sequence continues at coordinate 2,415,353 of QXTE01000146.1, forward strand.
TGTGAGTTATCCCACCAAGTCTCTGTTATTCCAATGACATCATAGTTCCTTGACTGTGCCAGGACTTCCAGTTCTCCCTGCTTGTTTCCCAGGCTTCTTGCATTTGTGTATAGGCACTTAAGATAACTCGCTGATTGTCCCGCTTTCTCAGTCTGAGACAGGAGTCCTCCCCTCTTGCACTCTCCTGCTCGTGCTTCCTCACGGTATCCCATTTCCCCACTTACCTCAGGGCTTTGGTCTCCTTCCCCCGGTGAACCTAGTTTAAAGCCCTTCTCACTAGGTTAGCCAGCCTGCTTGCGAAGATGTTCTTCCCTCTCTTCGTTAGGTGGAGCCCGTCTCTGCCTAGCACTCCTCCTTCTTGGAGCACCATCCCATGGTCGAAGAATCCAAAGCCTTCTCTCCGACACCACCTACGTAGCCATTCGTTGACTTCCTAATTCGACGGTCTCTACCCAGGCCTTTTCCCTGCACAGGGAGGATGGACGAGAACACCACTTGCACCTCAAACTCCTTTATCCTATCGTTCAGCAATAGTTTTTCTTGAAAAAACAAATCACTGTGTAGAGGCCCCAACAAATCCAGCTTCCTGCTGCTGGCCATTAGTCTGTCCCTGCGCATAAACCCCTCGTTACCTGCACCGACCAAAATGGTGCTTTTGTGGGCCCCCATCGTGTCTTTATGAAACTCTCCTGTCAAAAACTGCGTAGCAAGGGTATCATGGCTGTAGTTCAGAATCAGCTCTATCAAGGCTCTGTAAGGGTAACAATTGTTGCTCTGACTGATAAGACAGTTGCCTAGAGTGACGTCCAGCTGGTTAAAAAGGGTGGCGATAGGGTAGTTTGTTACGGCAACACTGGCGTCATCGTCAATGTCTGCCCCGGCTTCTACCACCTTGCAGTACATGTACAGCAGCGTGTTGTTAAGGTCTAAGTAATGATCCCCGTGTCCTGAAATAAAAAATTATAGAGGGGTATTCACCGTTAAAGCGGTCAAAGGAGGCACCTCTACATAAAAGCTATTCTCGATACTGGTTTGTGTTGGGGCTATTTGAAATAAATCCAGTTCTGATTTTGTGCATTTGTCAGATCCACAATTAATAAAAGCCATTTTAAAATATATCCCTCTTACCACGGGCGACGCTCTGCTTCCCTTTCTTAGGGTGCCTTTTAGGTTTATGGCTGAGGCGTCTTCTGGAGGCCCTTTAAATGGCTGGTGCGACACTGTTCTTTTTCTCCTCATCACCACTAAACCAGAACCTTCTTGTGGCGTGTGCACTCCTATTTTGTTTATAATGGCGCTAGACACGTGGTTCACTGCCTCTCTGGTTATATTTTTTGCGGCTGTTTTCATGTGGGGTTTAATAATTTCAAAACCCCTTCTCAAAAGGGGCACCGCTTTTCTAAAAAGACTGCGGAATATCCCTCCTAAACTGGCCCTGTACATGATGAGTAATCCTGGACAGCCTGGGCCTTGTAGTAGTTCCTATACAAAAAGGGATCCCCGTAGTTTTTTATAGTCACCATTCTTCAACTTTCCTGGGGCTCAAATGTAGTTTAGCAATCACCTTCCCAAAACTAAATGAAACGTGTTTATTCTGATCCATCTTTATTTCAATAGTAATGGTACCGATGTGCTGCTTACTCACGGGGATGTAATGCACTTTGTTATATGTGATGGTAATAAATTCGTTGTTGCTACCGCGGATGGGCACGCAGTGCAACAGCAGCACGTAGTAGTCCCCCACTAACTGATGTTCCACTATGTCCGTGTACACGTATTAAGAGTTAAACCCTCCCATGATGTCTGCAGGGTGTGGTGCTATATTACACGGATGATTCGGAATCATTCCCAATATTGCTGCCAATTCTCCCCGTGCGGAAAAAAAGTAATTTTCATTGTTTGCTTTTAACCGAACCCTTCTAGTAACTGAGCTGTAAATGACAGGTTTCAGAGTAATAGCCGTGTTAGTCTGTATCCGCAAAAAGGAACAGGAGTACTTGTGGCAATAAATTTGTTAGTCTCTAAGGTGCCACAAGTACTCCTGTTCCTTTGAGCTGTAAATGATGCTAACCTTCGGTTTTTTGGAATCTTTGTCAATGTTCTTGTTGATATTCTCTATTAAATGATGTATGCTTGAATAATAGCTGGCGTCTGTGTTGTAGGATTGAATTTATTTTTTTGATGCTAACACAAACGGTGTATTGTGAAAGATTGTGTTCCATGAGTGACAATAATGTATTTCCAATAAAGCAACATCCCAGTAACCTATCAAATTTAAAGGCTTGGCCAGTTGTATTGTAAAATTGGAACTAGTATATTGAGGAAAAGCCCCGCAGAGACATTGCTAGGTAAAGTAATGTAAAACCCCGTTCAGTCATTCCCCCCCCCCCTTTATTAGAGGTCTTGAATTTGAGATGCTTTAACCCAACTGTTAAATTTTTCAGGCCATCCTCTCCATTTCACAAAAAAATACTCTTTCCTTCCCCGGCCTTACTTCGCTAGAATCTTTTGTACCCTGTAAATGCAGTCCTGGTTAGGGTTTACTTTTTGTAATTCTTCGGGGTAAAAAGAGCCTGCGACGTCCTCTTCTACGTAATCTTGTAATGCATACACAGGCCTCTGTCCTCGTAATATAACCCCAGACACAATAAATATTTCACCAGTAAAGGTTTGCTGATATACCTTTTCAAAAGTACCCTTCGTTTTAGAAACCCTTATGTGATCCCCTTTCTTAAAAATCACTCGCGGCGCCTTTATTTTAAAACTGTCCCCGCAGACAGTTTTCCATACGCTCAGCATGTTAGCGTGTGTCATGTCGATCGGGCATCCTCTGATAGTTCTGTGATAACTTCTGTTGTAACCATCTATGAAGGCCTGCAGCACATTGATGGATCGAAAGGTGCTACGGGCGGTAAAATACCTCCACATCTTTGATTTTAAAGTTCTGTTAAACCTCTCCACGAACCCAGCCTTGACTTCGTTATTGGTACCCTATGTTGCTTAAACAAAGTCTTTAAAGCTTTGTTTAAAAACTCTTTTCCTCGATCTGTTTGTAATTTTTGAGGCACGCGGCCTTGTCTAAAAATAGCTTTAAATGCCTTTGCCACCTCTTCCCCTGTCTTATTCTTTAGGGATATCGCCCAGGCGTATTTAGACAAAATATCTATCACCATTAAAATATATTTACGACCATCGTTGTGGTTAGAATAGGAGGTCATGTCAACCAAATCCGCCTGCCTTTGCACATCCACATCAGACACAACCGTTTTATTTCTTTTAAATTTAATCCTTATGTAAAGTGTAAGCATCTTGATCCACAAGCCAAGCTGCAACCTGCTTTCTGATCAAAGTTTTACGGTGCCTTTTAGCGGCCTGAAATAAGGGTTTTACACCTCCAAAACTCCCAACTTCTCCAGGAGAGTAATACATTTTCTTTAGCAACCTCACCATGTCTAACCCATCTTACTTTAAAACATATGTATACAGAAGATCCAATTTTTGCTTTTATTTAATACAGAACGGTTATACACATCTTACTTTTTAAAAGACAAGCTTTTAATGCAGAAGCAAAGTAATATACAATATGACTATACACATTTATTTAATGCAGAAGCAAAGTAATATAGGATACAGATATACACTTTTATTTAATGCAAAAGCAAAGGGAATGATTATACAGGCTTTTTTATTTTACAATGCATCTTAATCAATATTCAGGTTTATTTTTTTTTTACCCTTTAGGGCAGTGGTCCCCAACCCTTTTTGTCTGCGGGCGCCAAACAACCCCAAGCGCTGCCGGCGGAGCAACAAAATAAAACAAACCCCGAGGGCTACGCGGGCGCACTTAGACCCCCCGGCGGGCGCAATGGCGCCCGCGGGCACCGCGTTGGGGACCCCTGCTTTAGGGTAAGGACCTGGCATGTAAAAAGTTTTAGAATCCATTTTACTAACCCTGCTACACACTGATCGGCCAATTTTGGCTGCCACCTTATTTGACAGGTCTACCAGCAATGCCACCAGGTCTGATGTCTCTGCAACCTCCCTGATCATTTTGACCACTTCAATTACAATTTCAGTGGTCATGTTAAGCTTTTTCAGTTTGTAGCCTTCGGCTATAATTATATTTAGGATCCGGGCCACATCAGTTTAGAAGAAATATGTCTAATCTGGTGAAATACTTCTGAGCAACCCCAAAAGATACAAGGGTGACTAAGTGGATTGGGAGCATCTACTACGCAGGCTGTACAGTTTTCAAAAAGCTGTTTTTTCACGCAGTGGTAAATGGTTTTTACTACAATAAATAATAATAATAATGGCCATAACTTCATCTTCACAGCTCTGCTGGTCACCCTCCTTACTTTTTACAGTCTTTTTTAAAAAAATCTTGCTTCATGCAAGAACAGCAGGTGCATGTGACGGGTTGGATCACAGAAACCCACTTGGGAGCTGCCAGTTGATGTGCAAAGACTACCTCTGTTTCTGTTCTCCCTGCCAGCTCAGTGGTTTCAGCACCCTGTCTTGCTGAAGCCAGACACACCCATCTGCTCCAGACACAGACACAGGGTCTGAATCACCTCTTCCAAGGCTGCAGGTTTACCTGAAAACAGTTCACAGAAGTGTGCTTGCCCTTAGCACTCAGATGCCCAATTCCCAATGGGGTCTAAACCCAAATAAATCCGTTTTACCCTGTATAAAGCTTATACAGGGTAAACTCATAAATTGTTCGCCCTCTATAACACTGATAGAGAGATATGCACAGCTGTTTGCTCCCCCAGGTATTAATACATACTCTGAGTTAATTAATAAGTAGAAAGTGATTTTATTAAATACAGATAGTAGGATTTAAGTGATTCCAAGTAGTAACAGACAGAACAAAGTAAGTTACCCAGCAAAATAAAATAAAATACGCAAATCTATGTCTAATTACACTAAATATAGATAAGATCCTCACCAGTTCCAAAATGTTCCCTTTTACAGGCTAATCTTCTTTTAGCCTGGGTCCAGCAATCACTCACACCCCCTGTAGTTACTGTCGTTTCCTTCAAGTATCCTGGGGGGGTGGAGAGGCTTCTTCTTTAGCCAGCTGAAGACAAAATGGAGGGGTCTCACACGGGTTTAAATAGACTGTCTCTTGTGGGTGGAGACCCCCTCCTCACCCTCTGTAGAATCCAGTCACAAAATGGAGATTCGGAATCACATGGGCAGGTCACATGCCCATGCATGACTCAGGACTGCATGTAGCAGCCATTACCTACATGGTGTCTTGCATGTCTCCAGGAAGACTTCTTATGTGGATTGGAGCATTCCAAGATGCATTGTTCCCCGGTCGGGTACTTAACCTAGTGAATTCCTTCCTAAAGAGGCTGACCAAATGCCTCACAAACCTTACCTAGAGATCAAGCAAGTATAAAATCCATATTCTTAACCTCAAGTACAAAATGATATATGTGTACAAAAGGGATGAATAGATATAGTAGACCATAACCTTTACAGAGATATGTACCTGGCACAGGCAGCACAAAACATAGTCCAGTTATGTCATATTCCCACAAAGCCTTATGGGAGGTACCGTCACAGTGCATATCATGGTTATTCTTTTCAAAGGGCGTCTCTCTTTATCCTCTGAACGTGTCTGGCAAAAGCAGAGAAAAAAATGTTTTAAATTCTTTGGTGCAATCATTTAAAAATAAAAAAGGCAAACAATTTACTCATGCTACCTCAATCATACCCTCATCTGATTCTGAATCATCATCATCCCCGGCTGTTGCACTGTCGGGCACCGTGTCAGCTCCCTGTTGTTAAACACAAATATATATAAAGGAGAGGAAAGTGATCAGGAACAGTCAGCATGGATTCACCAAGGGCAAGTCATGCCTGACTAACCTAATTGCCTTCTATGAGGAGATAACTGGGTCTGTGGATGAGGGGAAAGCAGTGGATGTGTTATTCCTTGACAGTATTCTTGCCGGCAAGTTAAAGAAGTATGGGCTGGATGAATGGACTATAAGGTGGATAGAAAGCTGGCTAGATCGTCGGGCTGAACGGGTAGTGATCAACGGCTCCATGTCTAGTTGGCAGCCGGTTTCAAGTGGAGTGCCCCAAGGGTCGGTCCTGGGGCCGTTTTTGTTCAAAATCTTCATTAATGATCTGGAGGATGGCGTGGACTGCACTCTCAGCAAATTTGCAGATGACACTAAACTGGGAGGAGTGGTAGATACGCTGGAGGGTAGATACGCTGCTATTCAAAAATAGGATACAGAGGGACCTAGACAAATTAGAGGATTGGGCCAAAAGAAACCTGATGAGGTTCAACAAGGACAAGTGCAGAGTCCTGCACTTAGGACGGAAGAATCCCATTCACTGTTACAGACTAGGGACCGAGTGGCTAGGCAGCAGTTCTGCAGAAAAGGACCTAGGGGTTACGGTGGACGAGAAGCTGGATATGAGTCAACAGTGTGCCCTTGTTGCCAAGAAGGCTAACGGCATTTTGGGCTGTATAAGTAGGGGCATTGCCAGCAGATCGAGGGACGTGATCGTTCCCCTCTATTCGACATTGGTGAGGCCTCACCTGGAGTACTGTGTCCAGTTTTGGGCCCCACACTACAAGAAGGATGTGGAAAAATTGGAAAGAGTCCAGCGGAGGGCAACAAAAATGATTAGGGGGCTGGAGCACATGAGTTATGAGGAGAGGCTGAGGGAACTGGGATTGTTTAGTCTGCAGAAGAGAAGAATGAGGGGGGATTTGATAGCTGCTTTCAACTACCTGAAAGGGGGTTCCAAAGAGGATGGATCTAGACTGTTCTCAGTGGTACCAGATGACAGAACAAGGAGTAATGGTCTCAAGTTGCAGTGGGGGAGGTTTAGATTGGATATTAGGAAAAACGTTTTCACTAGGAGGGTGGTGAAGCACTGGAATGGGTTACCTAGGGAGGTGGTGGAATCTCCTTCCTTAGAGGTTTTTAAGGTCAGGCTTGACAAAGCCCTGGCTGGGATGATTTAGTTGGGATTAGGTCCTGCTTTGAGCAGGGGGTTGGACTAGATGACCTCCTGAGGTCCCTTCCAACCCTGATATTCTATGATTCTATGATATAGCCTTGTTTATACCGCCCCTTATATATATTTATATTTATATTTCTTTCAAGATGCTCTAAGTTGTTTTTACCTCATCATGTTCTTTTGATTCTACATTTGACGACGGCTCACTGCACATCCTGGCTGTATCGTTTGTTTCTGAATCACCACAGGCAGAGGTTCTGTCGGTAATTGTTTCAGCAACCTATTATTAAGCACAACTGTATAGTAGCATTTAACCACCACCTTACATAGATATATTTCTTTTCTTTCAAATAATTTAAGCTGCTTTTCTGCTCTTCATCATGCTCTTCTGGCTCTGCATCTGTCGGCCATTCGTCACACACCAGAGAGGTGATCCTGTACGTCCCTGACTTGGTTATCTGTCCAAAAAACAAAAAAATCATTTTAAAGAGCATAAATGTAATAATTTTTTCACAACTGGTAAAGCTTTCACTTGCTTTTACCATAACAATGTTGCCATCTTTCCATGACTTGGGGTCTATTGGTTGGTTCTCGACATCGCTATCCTCCAATGGTCCCTCGGTTGCCATGTCCTTGCCATTTAAAAAACAAAAATATGTAACCATAAATATTTATAAAACATTTGTAATTTTTCATCAATTTGTTATAAAAAGGGCCTTACCTCCGCCTTCAAGTCTGCTTCCTCCAAAGCCGGCAACAAATTTTTTCACACACTATCCTTTTCCTCTTTTACAACTGGCAGTGACTCCATAAAGGCTTCCTGTTTCTTCGGTTCAATTTCAGAATGAAATGCAGGGTTCGGCAATGGGTCTTCCTCTTTAGCAAAATAAGTGTAAATGGGTCTTCTCTTCTGAACACGAGCTGGGGCACCCACAGGCAATTCTGGCTTCTTGGCATCTGTAGGCATCTTGTAAAAGGACATGGCCATTGTGTCTAGGCTACCAATTTTAAAACTGCCTGTCACAAAAACATGTGGTTTTATATACACAGTCAAATGCTCATTGGCTAGAGTTTTTCAAATAATCCATTTCTGAAGGACTCTTGTTTTAAAATCTTGGTATGAAAGGATCGGTTCAAAAAGTGCGTTCTGTAAAACAGGTACGGATTGGTCCACCGAAGGCGGGGCTAGCTCGCAAGGTTCGCCGCCCAGAACAGCTATCATTTCACTACCAACAGTTGTTCTTATTGCTTTTTTTAAAATTCTCTAAAACCTTTTTTTCTTTGTCCTATGCTTATTTTTCCTCTCTTTCTATTATTTAAAAATCATCTCTCCTTACTAAATCTAACCAAACAACCTTTATTCTCTTTAATAACCTTTCTTTCCTTTTTCCCTCTAAACCTAACCAAAGCTTTCTTTTTTACTCTTTAAGCTCTCTCATGCTATTCTTTCAACCTTTTCCCCTAAACAATCAACCAAATGTATCAAAGCACAAGCATGCAACATTCCCCCTATTCAAACAAAAAATGTTTATTATTTTTTTCAAAATGGCCGATGTCGCGAAACCTCGACACCAACGGAAACGGGAATGGAGGGTGGGACATAAGCCCTAAAGGGTGTGTGGAAACCTGTCAAAAATACATGGTGATGAATACTATCGAGGTATATACTACTACTTGTGTGTCAAGACCAGTTTTCCTGGGCTACTTCCTACTAAAGTCTCTTTAGTTTGGGGCATGGCCCCCACTAGTCCAGTTGCCCCACAGTTGGGGCTTATCTGAAGGCTCCCCTTGGCAGGGGAAGGCTTACTTGCTTCCAGTGGCTGTGCTGGCTGGCAGGTCAGCAATCTCTTTGGGCAGGCAAACTGAGAGCTCCTGCCTCCTCATTAGTCAGCTCCCAGGTGAGCCCAGCTCCCTTCTTTTCTCCCCATCTCCAGGCCTGGCATTTGCTGCAGATATAGTAGGGCAGGGCTAGCTGAACCCAAAGGTTTTCTTTAACACCTGCCATGCCAGGTGGTAGTTTCTCTGCTCCCTCACACATTCCCTCCCATGACTCCATTAGGGGTCTGTCACACACACACACACCCCGCAACTGCTCTCCACCATCCCATGAAAAGAAGTCTGCATTCAGATGAGCTCTCCTAGCCCGGAGCTGGATGCAGGAGAAGGTCTGGAGGCAAAGACCATCTCATGATTCGGGGGTTGTGTTTTTCATGGCATGTAGCCAACAGAGAGGGGCAAGGTCAGTGACTAGGGTGAAGTGCGCGCCCAGAACATAATAACGGAACGAGTCCATAGCCCATTTTACTGCTAAGGCTTCTTTCTTGATTATGAAGTAGGCCTTCTTCTTCGGGTACAGCTTCTGGCTAATTTATAGTATGGGGTGTTCGTTACCTCCTACTACCTGACTTACAATGGCTCCTAGGCCCACATCTGAGGCGTTAATCTGTAACAAGAACTCCTTGGTGAAGTCAGGGCTGTACAAGATGAGTTCCTGACAGAGCTGGGCTTTCAGAGTTTGAAAAGCCTCCTCACAGGCTCTGGTCCACTGGATTCTTTTGGGACTCTCATTCTTGAGGAAATCAGAAAGAGGAGCCACAGTGGAGGAGAACCCTGGAACAAAACAGCAGTAGTACCCAGCCAGTCCTAGAAATCAGTGTACTTGTTTCTTTGAGGGGGAGGCACTGCTGGAGGACCTGAACCTTGTAATCAAGGGTCGGATTGTGCCCTTTCCCAATGTGTACCTGAGGTAGGTGGTCTCATCCTTACCGAGGTGACATTAAGTGGGGTTCGCTGTCAGGCCAGCCTCTTCAAGGGACTGTAGCACCGCGGTCACATGTTTCAAGTGGTTCTGCCAATCGCGACTATAAATCACCATGTTGTCTAGGTATGCAACTGAATGCCAGCTATGGGGGTGGAGAACTTGGTCCATTAGTCACTGAAATGTGGCCAGGGCCCCATGCAAACCGAAGGGCATGGTCTGGAATTGGAAGAGCCCGAAAGGGGTGGAGAAAGGTGCCTTTTCCCTGGAGTTGGGTGTGAGGGGGATCTGCCAATATCCTTTTGTTAAGTCCAGAGTAGTGATGTACTGTGCCTTTCCTAGCGGGTCAAGCAGCTCATCAATGCGTGGCATCGGGTACGCATTGAACTTTGATACTGCATTAACCTTGCGGAAGTCAATGCAAAAGTGGGTGGTTCTATCAGGTTTAGGGACCAATACCATGGGGCTTTTCCAGTCACTGAAAGACTCCTTGATCACCCCCAATGCTAGCATTGAGTGGAGTTCCTTTTTCATGGTCTCTCTTAGTTTCTGGGGAAGGGGCTGAGGGTCTTCTCTGACCTTAACTCCCGGTTCCGTCTGAATATGATGGGTTATCAGGTGAATCTGCCCTGGTTGGGTCAAGAAAACGGAAGAGAAGGCAGTGATAAGTTGTTGAGCCTGACTTCTCTGCTCTGGGGTAAGGTTGTGCCCAACCTTGTTGTCATTGGTAATTTATGTAATATATCTTGTATATTTGTTAGAATGTGGCAAACTGAAAAGTGTAAAGTAGGTAAAAATGAACTAATTTATATCATTTTTACTTATTTACACTGAATATATTTCTCTTTTTTAGAAGGGCCACTCTGTTCTGTAACTTAATGTATAATTCCAGACCTGGAATGACTGTTTGCCTTGATATAACTTCCTTCTGATGTCCAGAACATTGATGTGCAGAACTGGGTTTGAATTTCAGCGGGGATAAAATGTGAAGACCAAAATGTGAGACTGGAGCTTCAGTAAGGCTACCTTATTCTTTAACATAAGTATTTAGTTTACCATGATAACAGGATCCCAGCATATAATACTGTTACCAGATTTGCCTGTTACTTAGGGGTATGCTAATTTATTAGGGTTACTCTTCTGGGTTGGGGAGGTCTGTAATTCTATTAATGTACTGCTTGTGTCACTTGTGTTATCATACAGAGCTCTACTTCTCCCTGCTGCAAGTTCCCTCCCAAAGGAGCTATCCTGCAGGACTTAGGTTCCCCAGGGCTGGGTTCTTCCAGCCCCAGAATCAGACGAACACACACACATATTAATAGAGCGTGTTAGAGAGGACTGGGTTAATCAGCACTCCCAAGCAGACCCCTTATATGTCCCTGGACTCAGTAGGCTGGGTCGAGCAGCATTTCCAAGCTGTCACCATCATAGGTCCTTGGATTCAGCAGGCTGGGTCGAACAGCACCTCCAAGCTGTCACCCTCATATGCTATGGGTACCGCACTGGAATAGAGTAAGCCTGAGCAGGCTGGGTCGAGGAGCACTTCCAAACTGCCACCCTCATATGTCCCAGGTTCAGCATGTCCCTATCCTCACTGTGATGTTAAACTCTATATGATTTTATGGAAGTATGCTGATGAGTATGAACATAATGTAACTAGAATATGCTTCATGCAAAAGGTCTCTTGTAAGGTATCATTACAAAGCTTATAATCTTCTGAGTGTGGTCATCCTATTTGTATAAATGTACCACTCCTGTATCTGAAACTAGAAATATAAAATATAACTCTGAGGGCCTAATGTAATTATGCAAAGTGTGGGTCATTAATGGTGGTTTGGAATCTTGATGGCTCCCATTAACCAGGACAATTGTCTGTAGATGGCTCTGTTTTACTCGTGAGTCTTCCTGTATATGTGTGCTGGCAAGTGGGTAATGAAGTCTTACAGTGACATGTGATCATGTCACCTGAACTGGAATCCATCTTTAACCTGGTGCTTTTCCATGGGGGGGAGGAAATCCAGAGGATCAAAGGATTCCCACCTTAATCAAAAGATATATAAGGGGGTGTGTGACGGACCTGGTACCCCAGCGCCCCCTAGTGTCAGGGGTGGGCTGGGGCCTACCGCCTCGCCACTCTCTTGTCCTTATGTCTGCCCCGGGTACCCGGGGTATTACGGCTTAGTGGCCGGCGTCCGTGTGAACCCGTTTGCCAATGGGGTCGCACAGCCTAGCGGCCAGAGTCCATAAACACCCCCGGCGGAGCGGGGTCGCACGGCCTAGCAGCCAGAGTCCATAAACCCCCCCTGCGGAGTGGGGTAGCACGGCCTAGCGGCCAGAGTCCATGAACACCCCCTGCGGAGCGGGGTAGCACGGGGTAGGGTAGGGGGACTCGGGCCCGCCCTCTCCACCGAGCCCTGACCCAGGGCCCTGGTTGTGGCAAGCTCTCCTCGCCTCCCGCTCGGCGGGGATCCTCCTGCAACACGCCGAGCGGTAATACAGCTTTAAGGCTGTCAGTCACTAAAATCACCCTGGGTCACTTCTTCCCCTGTCTAGCCGGTCGTCTGCGTTGTGGAAGTGGTCCTCCAGTCGGTTCCTCCCGGCAGACGTCCCTCCCCGAGGTCTCAGGTACGGCCTCTGCTCGGCTAACGCCTCGGTCCTGGCATACTGGCTCCCCTTCTGCAGGAGCTGGCGGTGTGCGTCCTTCTCCCCCGGTGGTCAGCCCAGACTGAGCTGACCTCCCTTCCAGTTGGAGCATGCCCAGCAGAGCTTCCGGGGAGTGGCTTCCTCTGCTAGGAGAGAAGGGTTAACCCCTGCTGTACCAGTGCAGGGCCGATCCGCCCCGTCACACACCCTCCCCCTTAAGCCAGCCGCCGCGGCCGGCTGATCCTTGGCCCTCACTTCCCCCCGCTCCTCCCCGATTCGGGAGAAGAAGTCAGCATTCCCATGGGCCTTTCCTGGCCGATGGGACCCGGAAGGTGTAGGGTTGGAGGGACAAGTACCACCGCATGATTCACGTGTTCGCCTCCTTCATGCTATTGATCCAGGGGAGTGGCACGTGGTCGGTCACCAAGGAGAAGGGGTTCCCCAACAGGTAGTACCTTAGGGCCTCGACCACCCATTTCACTGCCAAGGCCTCTCGTTCTATGGTGGAGTACCGGGTTTCACGGGGGAACAGCTTGCGGCTCAGGTACAAGACCGGGTGTTCTTCTTCCCCCACCTCTTGTGACAGTACGTCCCCCAGTCCCACCTCCGATGCATCCGTCTGTAGGATAAAGGGCCTTGCAAAATTGGGTTGGATCAACACCGGTTCCTGCGTCAACTGTTTGCGTAGCGCCCCAAAGGCCTTTTCACAGCTTTCCGTCCAGCGTACCTTCTGGGGTTGGGAACTTTGTGTCAATTCCGTTAAGGGAGCAGCGAGCGTGGCGAAGTTAGGCACAAACCGACGATAATACCCGGCCCGCCCTAGGAACTGCCGGACTTGCCTCTTGGTTGTGGGCGTAGGATAGGTTCTTAAAGCTTCCACCTTGTCTACGAGGGGGCGTATCCTCCCGCGGCCAACCGTGTAGCCCAGGTAAGTAACTTCTTTCCGGCCTAGGTGACATTTAGCAGGGTTTGCGGTGAGGCCAGCTTCGCCTAATGCTCGTAGAACGGCTTCCAAATATTGGAGATGTTCCTCCCAATTGTTACTATAGATGACTATGTCGTTGATGTACGCCGCGGCGTATTCGTTGTGGGCGTACAGCACCTGGTTCATGAGCCGCTGGAAGGTAGCCACGGCCCCATGCAATCCAAAAGGCATCATAGTAAATTGGTAGAGGCCGAACGGCGTTGGAAATGCCGTCTTCTCTCGTGAGGCCGGTGTTAAGGGGATTTGCCAATATCCCTTCGTCAAGTCTAGGGTGGAGATAAATTCGGCTTTACCTAGTCACTCCAGCAGTTCGTCCACCCGGGGCATGGGACAAGCGTCGAAGCGCGAGATCGCGTTCACCTTTCGGAAGTCGATACAATACCGGACTGTTCCGTCCGGCTTGGGGACTAACACTATAGGACTCCGCCATTCACTCCGCGACTCTTCAACCACCCCCAGGGCCAACATCAGGTTGAGCTCCCTCCTCACCGTCTCCCACATCTTCCTGGGGAGCGGGCGGTGTGCGTCCTGCACTTTGTGCCCTGGAATGGTAGCGATGTGGTGGTTTGTTAACGTGGTTTGTCCGGGTTGTGCCGACAAAACCGCGGGGAACGCCGACACCAGTCGTTCTACCTGCTCCCGCTGGGCTGGGGCAAGCTTGTGGCCCATGTCCGCTGTCCCTGATTCCTCGGGCTCCCCCGCCAGCGGCCCCAATTCAGGTTCTGGTGGGTATGGGGCAATCAGGCCCTCTCGGTCCCTCCAGGCCTTAAGGAGGTTCACATGGTAGACCTGGGTATCCCTCCTTCGCCCTGACAACTGTACCTCATAGTCGACCGGCCCGATCCGCCTGATCACTTCAAAGGGGCCCTGCCACTTGGCCAGCAACTTGGACTCTGAGGAAGGAAGCAGCAAGAGGACCCGATCCCCTGGCCCGAAAGTTCTCACCTTGGCCCCCTTGTTATAATGAGCCTCCTGAGTCCGCTGGGCTCTAATCAGATTCTCTCAGGCCAAGGTCCCCAGCTCCCGGAGGCGTTCTCGCAGGTGGATGATATACTGAACCGACCCTCGGACGCGGGTCTCCTGCTCTTCCCAGGTTTCCCTTAGGAGATCGAGGATACCCCTAGGCTTCCTCCCGTAGAGGAGCTCAAATGGGGAGAACCCCGTGGACGCCTGTGGTACCTCTCGCACCGCGAAGAGGAGTGCGGGGAGTAGTTTATCCCAGTGTCGTGGGTCGTCCTCTACAAACTTCCTCAGCATGGCCTTCAAAGTGCCGTTAAATCGCTCCACCAGCCCATCCGTCTGGGGGTGGTAGACCGAGGTCTTTAGTGCCCAGATGTTCAGCAGCCTGCACAGCTCTGCCATCAATCTAGATGTCACATTCGTTCCTTGGTCTGTCAGTATCTCCCTCGGGAGGCCTACCCGAGCGAAGATCTGCAGAAGTTCGTTAGCAATGACCAGTGCTGTGGTGGACCTCAGTGGCACTGCTTCGGGATAGCGTGTGGCATAATCAACCACCACCATGATATACTTATGGCCCGTGCCACTCTTTTCCAGGGGTCCCACTAGATCCAGGCCTATCCGGTCAAAAGGCGTCCCCACCACCGGCAAGGGTATGAGGGGGGCCCTTGGTACACCTTTTGGACCGGCTCTCTGGCATTCCGGGCAGGAGGCACAGTAATCTCGTACCTCTGCATGGATGCCCGGCCAAAAAAACCTCTGGGCCACCCTTTGTAATGTTTTCTTCCTCCCTAAGTGTCCGGCCCACGGCACCGAATGCGCCAGGTGGAGCAAGTCCCGCCGGAACCGCCGCGGGACCAACAGCTGGCGTAGTTCTTTTTTTGTCTGTGGTTCTGGTACTACCCGATAGAGTAAGTCCCAATGGATCTCAAATCGGGGTCCTTGTGGCTGGCGGTAGGGCTGGTCTTCCTCCCCTGGTGGGCTAGTCGCCTGTTCCCATGCCTGGCTGAGAGTGGTATCCCCCCGTTGCTCCTCGAGGAAGTCGGTGTCCACCTCTAGCCAGCCATGGCCCTCTCCCGCCGGCGCTTCGGTAGGAACTTGGCTCCTTACCCCTCTCCTAGGACTCCCCGAGGGCCCCTCTAGGGGGTCCTCGGCAGTTGGCTGGCCTAATAATCCCGGTCGCCTAGCACGTCTCCCAGTTTTCCTCCCGGGCGGCGTAGCCCCCTCCCTTAAGAGGTTCGTGAAGCCCGGCCAGTCACGCCCTAAGATCACGGGGTAAGCCAACTTAGGGGCCACCCCCACCAGACACCGCGCCCGGTGTTGGGCAGCCTCTAGCTGTACCCAGACAGTGGGGTATGGCTTCACGTCCCCATGGATACACTGTAGTCGGATAGGGGCCCCGGCNCCGTCTGGGGGTGGTAGACCGAGGTCTTTAGTGCCCAGATGTTCAGCAGCCTGCACAGCTCTGCCATCAATCTAGATGTCACATTCGTTCCTTGGTCTGTCAGTATCTCCCTCGGGAGGCCTACCCGAGCGAAGATCTGCAGAAGTTCGTTAGCAATGACCAGTGCTGTGGTGGACCTCAGTGGCACTGCTTCGGGATAGCGTGTGGCATAATCAACCACCACCATGATATACTTATGGCCCGTGCCACTCTTTTCCAGGGGTCCCACTAGATCCAGGCCTATCCGGTCAAAAGGCGTCCCCACCACCGGCAAGGGTATGAGGGGGGCCCTTGGTACACCTTTTGGACCGGCTCTCTGGCATTCCGGGCAGGAGGCACAGTAATCTCGTACCTCTGCATGGATGCCCGGCCAAAAAAACCTCTGGGCCACCCTTTGTAATGTTTTCTTCCTCCCTAAGTGTCCGGCCCACGGCACCGAATGCGCCAGGTGGAGCAAGTCCCGCCGGAACCGCCGCGGGACCAACAGCTGGCGTAGTTCTTTTTTTGTCTGTGGTTCTGGTACTACCCGATAGAGTAAGTCCCAATGGATCTCAAATCGGGGTCCTTGTGGCTGGCGGTAGGGCTGGTCTTCCTCCCCTGGTGGGCTAGTCGCCTGTTCCCATGCCTGGCTGAGAGTGGTATCCCCCCGTTGCTCCTCGAGGAAGTCGGTGTCCACCTCTAGCCAGCCATGGCCCTCTCCCGCCGGCGCTTCGGTAGGAACTTGGCTCCTTACCCCTCTCCTAGGACTCCCCGAGGGCCCCTCTAGGGGGTCCTCGGCAGTTGGCTGGCCTAATAATCCCGGTCGCCTAGCACGTCTCCCAGTTTTCCTCCCGGGCGGCGTAGCCCCCTCCCTTAAGAGGTTCGTGAAGCCCGGCCAGTCACGCCCTAAGATCACGGGGTAAGCCAACTTAGGGGCCACCCCCACCAGACACCGCGCCCGGTGTTGGGCAGCCTCTAGCTGTACCCAGACAGTGGGGTATGGCTTCACGTCCCCATGGATACACTGTAGTCGGATAGGGGCCCCGGCGGGGCCGGTGGGCTTAATCAGCCCCTCCCGAATAACGGTCTGGCTACACCCTGAGTCAACTAAGGCCCAGGCAGACGTCCCATCCACCTTCACCGGCAGAACTATCTTCCCCGTCTCCCAAGTCCGGGCCCGGTGACCCGCCGTCCACACCTGCCCATAATTGCAATCCATGTACGGGCACTCCCTCCTGAAGTGCCCTATCTGACTGCACTCGTAGCAGCAGTCCCGTCTCCCTTCCTCGGTAGGGGTGTGGCAGGGGCTGCCTTGCCTCGCTGGTGCATCCTCCTGCCGTCTCGGGATATCCCCTCGGGGTGTCGCCCTAGGGCCACAGGTCACTGGTATCCCGGGGGGCTGGACATACCGACAAGGGTCTCCCCCGTCTCCTTTACGTGCCCCCCGGACCTGACTCAGGTTCCGTTCACCGCCCCCCCCCTTTGGGGTTGGTCTTCAATTCCCCCTCGGCTGCCTGGTAGTCTTCCATTAGGGAAGTCGCCTCCGCGAGGGTCCTGGGGCGGTGCCACTGCACCCATTCCTTCCCTCCCGGAGGTAGAGCCTGCAGGAACTGCTCTAGGGCTACCCCTTCCGCCACTTGAATGCCCGTCCGTCCTTCCGGCTCCAGCCACCTCCAACAGAGGTCCCGGATTCGCTGGGCCACGGCCCGTGGCCTGGCCCCTGGCATGTATCGTTCCCGGCGGAGTCGTTGGCGGTAGGTCTCAAGGCTGACGCCCACTTCGTCCAAGAGGGCGGCTTGACCTTCGGGTAGTCCAATGCGTCCTGGGGATCAAGGCCGCTTGTGCCGGGCCCGTCAGGTAGGGTGCCAGTATCGTGGCCCAATGAGCGAGGGGCCATTGCACGGCGGTCGCCACTCGTTCGAAGGTCACGAGGAAGGCCTCGGGGTCATCCCCCGGCCCCATCTTTGTTTGTCGCACGGGGAGACCTCCGAGACCTTCACCGGCGTTGCCCCTGATGGCCCCTAGGGGCATACCCAGTGCTGGTCCGATTAGTGCCGCCATCTGTTGAACCAGCCGCTCCTGGTTCACCTGTTGCTGAGTCGTCAGCTCCCGGATCAGTTGCTGTTGCTGTTCCTGCCGCTGGGCGGCTTGCGCCTGCTGCTGGGCTGCCAGCTGCTGGAGCAACTGAGTTTGTTGCTGCTGCTGTTGCGCCAGCTGCTGCTGTTGGTTCTCCAGCAGCCACTTCAAAAGCTTTTCGGGGTCCATCTTGGGCGTCTGGGTCCTTATCTCAGGCCCGGATCGCTGCCCACATTCTCCACCAGTTGTGACGGACCTGGTACCCCAGCGCCCCCCTAGTGTCAGGGGTGGGCTGGGGCCTACCGCCTCGCCACTCTCTTGTCCTTATGTCTGCCCCTGGTACCCGGGGTATTACGGCTTAGTGGCCGGCGTCCGTGTGAACCCGTTTGCCAATGGGGTCGCACGGCCTAGCGGCCAGAGTCCATAAACACCCCCTGCGGAGCGGGGTCGCACGGCCCAGCGGCCAGAGTCCATAAACACCCCCTGCGGAGCGGGGTCGCACGGCCCAGCGGCCAGAGTCCATAAACACCCCCTGCGGAGCGGGGTCGCACGGCCCAGCGGCCAGAGTCCATAAACACCCCCTGCGGAGCGGGGTCGCACGGCCCAGCGGCCAGAGTCCATAAACACCCCCTGCGGAGCGGGGTCGCACGGCCCAGCGGCCAGAGTCCATAAACACCCCCTGCGGAGCGGGGTCGCACGGCCCAGCGGCCAGAGTCCATAAACACCCCCTGCGGAGCGGGGTCGCACGGCCCAGCGGCCAGAGTCCATAAACACCCCCTGCGGAGCGGGGTCGCACGGCCCAGCGGCCAGAGTCCATAAACACCCCCTGCGGAGCGGGGTCGCACGGCCCAGCGGCCAGAGTCCATAAACACCCCCTGCGGAGCGGGGTCGCACGGCCCAGCGGCCAGAGTCCATAAACACCCCCTGCGGAGCGGAGTCGCACGGCCCAGCGGCCAGAGTCCATAAACACCCCCTGCGGAGCGGGGTCGCACGGCCCAGCGGCCAGAGTCCATAAACACCCCCTGAGGAGCGGGGTAGCACGGGGTAGGGTAGGGGGACTCGGGCCCGCCCTCTCCACCGAGCCCCGACCCAGGTTGTGGCAAGCTCTCCTTGCCTCCCGCTCAGCGGGGATCCTCCCGCAACACGCCGAGCCGTAATACAGCTTTAAGGCTGTCAGTCACTAAAATCACCCTGGGTCACTTCCTACCCTGTCTAGCTGGTCGTCTGCGTTGTGGAAGCGGTCCTCCAGTCGGTTCCTCCCGGCAGACGTCCCTCCCCGGGGTCTCAGGTACGGCCTCGGCTCGGCTAACGCCTCGGTCCTGGCGTACTGGCTCCCCTTCTGCAGGAGCTGGCGGGGTGCGTCCTTCTCCCCCGGTGGTCAGCCCAGACTGAGCTGACCTGCAGGCTTTTATCCCTCCCTTCCAGTTGGAGCATGCCCAGCAGAGCTTCCGGGGCGTGGCTTCCTCTGCTAGGAGAGAAGGGTTAACCCCTGCTGTACCGGTGTGGGGCCGATCCGCCCCGTCACAGGGTGGAACAGAGAAAAGGGGGTGGCCATCATGAGAAATCCCCTAGCTACCACCTGAGCTGGAACAAGGTCTGTACCAGGGGAAAGGATTGTGCCCAGACTAGGAAGGCATCCAGTCTGTGAAATAAACTTATTAAAACATCTCTGAGGGTGAGATTTTACCTGTATTCAGTTTTATTACTGTATTAGGCTTAGATGTGTGTGTTTTATTTTATTTTACCTCGTAATTCACTTTGTTCTGTCTGCTATTACTTGGAACCACTTAAATCCTACTTTCTGTATTTAATAAAATCACCTTTTACTTATTAATTAACCCAGAGTATGTATTAATACCTGGGGCAGGGGGGACAAACAGCTGTGCATATCTCTCTAGCAGTGTTATAGAGGGCGAACAATTTATGAGTTTACCCTGCATAAGCTTTATACAGGGTAAAACGGATTTATTTGGGGTTTAGACCCCATTGGGAGTTGGGCAGCTGAGTGCTAAAGACAGGAACACTTCTGTAAGTTGCTTTCAGTTAACTCTGCAATTTTGGGGGCACATGGTTCAGACCCTGGGTCTGTGTTGGAGTGGACTGGCATGTCTGGCTCAGCAAGCTAGGGTGCTGGATTCTCAGGCTGGCAGGGAAAACAGGGGCAGAAGTAGTCTTGGCACATCAGTTGGCAGTTCCCAAGGGGAGTTCCATGATCCAACCGTCACACCCACTTTCACATTACTATTGTTATGATAGTGACCCACTTGATGAGCAAACCCCATAGGATTTTTGTACACTGCAGGGATCTTTAGCTTAGGTATGAGGAGCGTTGCTGCAGAGCGAATGAGGAAGCCAAAAAACACCTATGAGGGGGAGAGAGAGAGAGAGAGAGAAGCAACCAGCTTAACCATGAAACTTATTTATTGCCAGGTAATAACCATAGGGGAGCCAAACAAACAAAACAGTTATAATATTAAATATAACTTAAATTTGATTATAAAAGTCAAGTTTAGAAAACTATAACTGATCAACACAAGTCGGGGTCAGAAGGCTATACTGAGAGTGAGTGAGCTGGGTTCTCACCACTCCGTGAAGCTTGAATCGATTGGGGGTCCCAGGTGGTGGTGGTAGCTGAGGGCCAGGAGTGCTGGAGACAGGCAGAGCCCCCAACATGATCAGTTAGGAGAAGATGAAGTCCCAATGCCGATTTTGGATCCAGGCATCAGAACACTTACTTGAACATGGGTAGGGGTTTTTCTAGGGAAACAACAATGGTTCAAGGGAGAACACTAGATTTGTTTATGCGTAAACAGATGGCTCAAGGGAGTATACTGATCATTCCTGGCTATGGGCAGTGTTCCTTGGAGGGAGCTCACAATGCAATTAGGGAGCTTCACTATTTTGGATACCAATAAAGGATATATTACTAGAATTGGTCTGATAACTACTGAGCTGGGTGTATGCAGGTGTGGGTTCATTAACATCTGGAGCAGAGATTCCCCCATCATACAGTGCTTCCCTGCTTTTCTGGTCCCGGAGTTTTGTGCGGTTCTTGCATTGGAATCTCTGTTCTCCATTCTGTATGCGAATGAAGATGCCTTCCTGTCCCATCTTCGATGCAAATGAGGCTAGGGGAGTTTCCTTAATCCTGTCACCCTTGTCCCAGGGGTTTAGGTGTGTCTCCCACTGCCTCTTCACTGCTTTTTGTAAGTCTTTCTTCTGATCAGTTTTGGTTCAAGCAGAGGCTGGGGGGCAGGGAAGGTCTTTTGTGAGTCAGACAGGCTGGGTACTGTGCCCTGGTCCCCCAAGAACACAGAGCTGATGTAGTTTACCATGATAACAGGATCCCAGCGTATAATACAGCTTTGCTATTCAGGTCAAGATGCTGCATTGGGTCCATCTCAATCAAATGGCTAGGCTGCCTTCATGGCGGGGATCTCTCATTTTACAGCCCTTAGTCACACTTTTGCAGGAAACATGCAGGTGACTACTCCAGCGCGTGCATTTTGTGTGCAGTCCTTGAGTTTAGATAACTCTTCAATGTGCCCCTGAGGCAAGAAACCCACCAAACCTTGAATAACTAGTTTCAGGTAGGCTTCAGTGTATCCTGTGGGTTGTATTATGAGACTGGACTCTACTGGCACCTAGATACTTGAGGGGGGACGGGCGATTCTGCGAATGTCATTAATGTAAAGATACTGTCTGTCCAGTAGAGATTAAACTCCTCCAGTCTGCTGAGATTGGGAATAGAGACCCTGGTTTTGCTATATGCTGTACAGTATCTAGTATACTAAATAGTAAATCCTTAAATAGAGAACCATGTAAGTATTTAATTTACTGCAATAACCTCCCCCGCCCCCCTTCAAGTTTTCTGTCTAATTAACAAACAGACCATCGGGTCCCTTTTGGTTGACTCCTTACATAGATGGGGCCCGTTTCATTAGTAAAAACTACCCCAGGATCATTGTTGTTACCAGGAATACTGCGCGTCTTCTTGCATAAAAGGGATGGAGTAGGGGGTTTTGGAGGGAGGGTGAGGACGGATCTGAGTTTACTTTTAACCCTTCAGTGTATGATTATGTTGCCTTCCTTACGGGTAGCCTCGACTCCCCTCCCTCGTGTGTGGGGCTGGCGCTGACGCAGCACGCGGGAGGCGGCGCTGGGAGTGTCCATTGGCGCAGGGAGGAGGAGGATGGGCAGAGCCCGGCGGCAGCCTCAGCCTCAACATCCAAGCGGAGGCGGAGGTAGACTCGGCAGCAGCGGCAGGTGCCTCGGCGGCGGTGCTCTCCCTGGAGCCCGGCAGGCCGACGGGCGGCAGGATGCTGGAGATCCAGCTGGACGATGGCGGCGTTGGAGGGTACCCGGGGGACGATTACTGCTCGGGCTCGGTGATGTCGGAGCGGGTGTCAGGCCTGGCCAACAGCATCTACCGCGAGTTCGAGCGGCTCATCCGCTGCTACGACGAGGAGGTGGTGAAGGAGCTGATGCCGCTGGTGGTGACGGTGCTGGAGAACCTGGACTCGGTGCTCACCGACAACCAGGAGCACGAGGTGGAGCTGGAGCTGCTGCGGGAGGACAACGAGCAGCTGCTCACGCAGTACGAGCGCGAGAAGGCGCTGCGCAAACAGGCCGAGGAGGTGAGCCTGGGCCACTGCTTGCCCACCGCCTGCGGGCTGGGCCGCGCCGGCCACCTACTCGGAGCGGGGGAGGGCTCTGCGCCAGCAGCCGGGGGATGCCTCCAGGGATCGGGATGGGAATGGCCTGCGCCAAGACGCCACCCTAGTCAGGGAGCCCGCACCACCCTGGAGCCCACACTCCCTTATCCTCGGCACTCGGCCATCTATGGGGGCCAGCCAGGCGCCTGCCGAGACCGCAACTAGGGGGTCTCTCATCCCCAGCGCGGACACGACCCCCTTTCCCAGGGACTCCCCCCCCCCCGCCTCCTGTATTCTTCACCCCACAGCTGGGGGCTGACTCAGCCAGTTTGCTCCTCCCACCCTAGGACTCCGTTTTCGGCCCCAGTGCAGCTGGGATGGGAGAAGAGGGGATGGGGGGCAATTACTCTTTGAGGAGCACAGTGCCATGGCGCAAAGGCATCTGGCATGTTCTGGTACCAGTAGCGGGATGTCATTGCTGCATCTAGGGTGGGAACTCTCGTTTGTAAACATTAGAAGAGGAGCCAAGAGCTCAAGTTGCTTGTTGTAGGGGCAGTGCTCTGTCTGCCAACTGTAAATGGTTGGGGTGATGGAAGTGGAGCTCCGTGGATTTCATCATTCTTGCCTGAGCCACTCAAAGGGATTGACAGCTCTGAGGTTTGGTTTAGGGTGAGGTGACTCGATCATTTGGGTGTATTGTCAGTCTTTTAACAGTAGCTTGTTGTGTCATATCGGGTGAGTCCTACATTATAGGGGGTAGAAATGTTCTGTGGACTGGACATAGGCAAGGCAGGGATAAATCTTTTCTCTTATATTGGCAGGCCCTGGTTCCTATCTCCCTTAAGTCAAATGTTAGACTGTCAAAGTGTCTTCATTCCAATCTCTAATAGTGACCCCCCCCCCCACACACACACACATCACATTAGCATGCAATATGGACAGACTTGGGGGTGAAGGCAGGACAGGGAAAAGCAATGGTGATTGTAAGGAAGCTTGAGATGCAGTGGGAAGACTTAATAATTCTGAAATATCTTTCTACAAGAACACCTTGTTCTACAGCTAGGGTGCTATCAATGTGTGGCATACATGATGTATTTTTAAGTGTTGTCTCTTAGCTGTGATTAGATATACTCCTGATTGCATTGTTCCAGAGCCATAAATGTTCTTGACAGCTGTGACCTTACATTCCCTGCAAACATATCCTGGAGATTTTACCTTTCTTGAAGTGAGATAAGATCAATCAGAAAATGGTCTTTTCCTTTGTCCCTGAATCTAGGATTGTATTGTGTACGTAGGCAGGATCCATTGAAGATCAGTATGAAAGTAAACAAAGTCGTGAGGTCAGCATTTGGTGAAGCTTCCCTGTTGTTAAAATAATTGTTGCCAACTTAAAAGCAAGAAAGAGGAGAATAAACTAGCAAAAAAAGTAACTGGGGTTCTGTGAATTTGAAGAATTTAATTTAAAAAATGACAACAACAAAATAAACCACTTGGAACATATGCTGCTAATATTTGTTTCTGATTAGAACAAAGAATTTTTAAAAATCAGTTTACTTTTTATACTTCACTCAATTTGGTTCGACAGTGGTAGTCCGTGTCACTTCATTAGGCTAGTGCACCAGCAGGCTACACAGTGCTGTAATGTTTGGAAATGCTTTTAAATCTAAACAATAAAC
Organism: Platysternon megacephalum; assembly: GCA_003942145.1. Taxonomy (NCBI): domain Eukaryota; kingdom Metazoa; phylum Chordata; order Testudines; family Platysternidae; genus Platysternon; species Platysternon megacephalum. The sequence goes on from QXTE01000146.1 coordinate 2,439,522, forward strand.
TGTTCATTTGAAATAAAAACAACCTTCTAAAAATATTGGTCTCTAATTCTGTGAATTTATTTTTACCAGACCTACACTTTGGGCCTTAATAACATGGCTGCTGCAACCAAAAAATGTAAGGTTTGCTGGCTGTCAGTTCCACTCTTATCTTAGGCCTGGTCCACACTAGGGGGGGATGTCGAAGTAAGATACGCGACTTCAGCTACAAGAATAGCGTAGCTGAAGTCGAAGTATCTTACTTCGAAGTACCGCGACTTACCTCGCGTCCTCGCGGCGCGGGATCGACGGCCGCGGCTCCCACGTCGACTCCACAACTCCGCTCGCCCTGCTGGAGTTCCGGAGTCGAAGGGAGCGCGTTCGGGGATCGATAGATCGATCCCCGATATATCGATGGCTACCCACCGATCCGGGCGGGTAGTGTGGACGTAGCCTTGCTCATGTCTAGTGCAGTGCAATTAAGTTGATGGGGAACAGCCTGGCAGTGGCTCATGGGAGAGACAATCACCTGGATGTAAGAGGAGCAAAATTCCTTGATCACTAAGACCCAACAGGAGCCTGGGAGGGAAAGAATAGCTCACTTCCACACCTCCCTCTTGCTGCCTGTGCTCCTGCCACTACTAATTCCAAGAGTGGCTCCTCAGCTTTCACAGGCTCATCCAGGCACTTCAAGGGGCTGTGGAGCCTTTTGAAACAGCAGTCTCTGAGCTGTAAGGAATGAAATCCACACAGTTGCATCAGCCCTCTTTCTCCCCCACAACAGTCAAGTGATTGTCCCTTAATTAACCCAAGATCGTGTTGATTATTTGTTACCATTTTGTAGATTAAGAATCAAAAAAGGATTGAGAGTCATTGACCTAGAGTCTGATTTGATAAGTTACCAACGAGAGGATACTTAATCATAGAATCATAGAATATCAGGATTGGAAGGGACCTCAGGAGGTCATCTAGTCCAACCCCCTGCTCAAAGCAGGACCTAATCCCAACTAAATCATCCCAGCCAGGGCTTTGTCAAGCCTGACCTTAAAAACCTCTAAGGAAGGAGATTCCACCACCTCCCTAGGTAACCCATTCCAGTGCTTCACCACCCTCCTAGTGAAAAAGTTTTTCCTAATATCCAATCTAAACCTCCCCCACTGCAACTTGAGACCATTACTCCTTGTTCTGTCATCTGGTACCACTGAGAACAGTCTAGATCCATCCTCTTTGGAACCCCCTTTCAGGTAGTTGAAAGCAGCTATCAAATCCCCCCTCATTCTTCTCTTCTGCAGACTAAACAATCCCAGTTCCCTCAGCCTCTCCTCATAACTCATGTGCTCCAGCCCCCTAATCATTTTTGTTGCCCTCCGCTGGACTCTTTCCAATTTTTCCACATCCTTCTTGTAGTGTGGGGCCCAAAACTGGACACAGTACTCCAGGTGAGGCCTCACCAATGTCGAATAGAGGGGAACGATCACGTCCCTCGATCTGCTGGCAATGCCCCTACTTATACAGCCCAAAATGCCGTTAGCCTTCTTGGCAACAAGGGCACACTGTTGACTCATATCCAGCTTCTCGTCCACCGTAACCCCTAGGTCCTTTTCTGCAGAACTGCTGCCTAGCCACTCGGTCCCTAGTCTGTAACAGTGCATGGGATTCTTCCGTCCTAAGTGCAGGACTCTGCACTTGTCCTTGTTGAACCTCATCAGGTTTCTTTTGGCCCAATCCTCTAATTTGTCTAGGTCCCTCTGTATCCTATCCCTACCCTCCAGCGTATCTACCACTCCTCCCAGTTTAGTGTCATCTGCAAATTTGCTGAGAGTGCAGTCCACGCCATCCTCCAGATCATTAATGAAGATATTGAACAAAACCGGCCCCAGGACCGACCCTTGGGGCACTCCGCTTGAAACCGGCTGCCAACTAGACATGGAGCCGTTGATCACTACCCGTTGAGCCCGACGATCTAGCCAGCTTTCTATCCACCTTATAGTCCATTCATCCAGCCCATACTTCTTTAACTTGCCGGCAAGAATACTGTGGGAGACCGTATCAAAAGCTTTGCTAAAGTCAAGGAATAACACATCCACTGCTTTCCCCTCATCCACAGACCCAGTTATCTCCTCATAGAAGGCAATTAGGTTAGTCAGGCATGACTTGCCCTTGGTGAATCCATGCTGACTGTTCCTGATCACTTTCCTCTCCTCTAAGTGCTTCAGAATTGATTCCTTGAGGACCTGCTCCATGATTTTTCCAGGGACTGAGGTGAGGCTGACTGGCCTGTAGTTCCCCGGATCCTCCTTCTTCCCTTTTTTAAAGATGGGCACTACATTAGCCTTTTTCCAGTCATCCGGGACCTCCCCCGATCGCCATGAGTTTTCAAAGATAATGGCCAATGGCTCTGCAATCACATCCGCCAACTCCTTTAGCACCCTCGGATGCAGCGCATCCGGCCCCATGGACTTGTGCTCGTCCAGTTTTTCTAAATAGTCCCGAACCACTTCTTTCTCCACAGAGGGCTGGTCACCTTCTCCCCATACTGTGCTGCCCAGTGCAGCAGTCTGGGAGCTGACCTTGTTCGTGAAGACAGAGGCAAAAAAAGCATTGAGTACATTAGCTTTTTCCACATCCTCGGTCACTAGGTTGCCTCCCTCATTCAGTAAGGGGCCCACACTTTCCTTGACTTTCTTCTTGTTGCTAACATACCTGAAGAAACCCTTCTTGTTACTCTTAACATCTCTTGCTAGCTGCAACTCCAAGTGTGATTTGGCCTTCCTGATTTCACTCCTGCATGCCTGAGCAATATTTTTATACTCCTCCCTGGTCATTTGTCCAATCTTCCACTTCTTGTAAGCTTCTTTTTTGCGTTTAAGATCAGCAAGGATTTCACTGTTTAGCCAAGCTGGTCGCCTGCCATATTTACTATTCTTTCTACACATCGGGATGGTTTGTTCCTGCAACCTCAATAAGGATTCTTTAAAATACAGCCAGCTCTCCTGGACTCCTTTCCCCCTCATGTTATTCTCCCAGGGGATCCTGCCCATCAGTTCCCTGAGGGAGTCAAAGTCTGCTTTTCTGAAGTCCAGGGTCCGTATTCTGCTGCTTTCCTTTCTTCCTTGTGTCAGGATCCTGAACTCGACCATCTCATGGTCACTGCCTCCCAGGTTCCCATCCACTTTTGCTTCCCCTACTAATTCTTCCCGGTTTGTGAGCAGCAGGTCTAGAAGAGCTCTGCCCCTAGTTGGTTCCTCCAGCACTTGCACCAGGAAATTGTCCCCTACACTTTCCAAAAACTTCCTGGATTGTCTGTGCACCGCTGTATTGCTCTCCCAGCAGATATCAGGGTGATTAAAGTCTCCCATGAGAACCAGGGCCTGCGATCTAGTAACTTGTGCTAGTTGCCGGAAGAAAGCCTCGTCCACCTCATCCCCCTGGTCTGGTGGTCTATAGCAGACTCCCACCACGACATCACCCTTGTTGTTCACACTTCTAAACTTAATCCAGAGACTCTCAGGTTTTTCTGCAGTTTCATACCGGAGCTCTGAGCAGTCATACTCCTCTCTTACATACAATGCAACTCCCCCACCTTTTCTGCCCTGCCTGTCCTTCCTGAACAGTTTATATCCATCCATGACAGTACTCCAGTCATGTGAGTTATCCCACCAAGTCTCTGTTATTCCAATGACATCATAGTTCCTTGACTGTGCCAGGACTTCCAGTTCTCCCTGCTTGTTTCCCAGGCTTCCTGCATTTGTGTATAGGCACTTAAGATAACTCGCTGATTGTCCCGCTTTCTCAGTCTGAGACAGGAGTCCTCCCCTCTTGCACTCTCCTGCTCGTGCTTCCTCCCGGTATCCCATTTCTCCACTTACCTCAGGGCTTTGGTCTCTTTCCCCTGGTGAACCTAGTTTAAAGCCCTCCTCACTAGGTTAGCCAGCCTGCTTGCGAAGATGTTCTTCCCTCTCTTCGTTAGGTGGAGCCCGTCTCTGCCTAGCACTCCTCCTTCTTGGAACACCATCCCATGGTCGAAGAATCCAAAGCCTGCTCTCTGACACCACCTGCGTAGCCATTTGTTGACTTCCACAATTCGATGGTCTCTACCCAGGCCTTTTCCCTGCACAGGGAGGATGGACGAGAACACCACTTGCGCCTTAAACTCCTTTATCCTTCTTCCCAGAGCTACGTAATCTGCAGTGATCCGCTCAAGGTCATTCTTGGCAGTATCATTGGTGCCCACGTGGAGAAGCAGGAAGGGGTAGCGATCCGAGGGCTTGATGAGTCTCGGCAGTCTCTCCGTCACATCGTGAATCCTAGCTCCTGGGAAGCAGCAGACCTCTCGGTTTTCTTGGTCAGGGCGGCAGATAGATGACTCAGTCCCTCTGAGGAGGGAGTCCCCGACCACCACGACCCTCCTCCTTCTCTTGGGAGTGGTGGTCGTGGAACCCCCATCCCTAGGACAGTGCATCTCATGCCTTCCAATCAGTGGAGTCTCCTGCTCCCTTCCCTCAGATGTATCATCTACTCCACTCACCGCATTAGTACCTGTATCTCCATTGCTGGTACATCGACGCTCCTCTTCCTTTTTCTGGAGGTCACATGCTGCCAATTTTCTTTACTGTCCCTCAGTCCCCTCTGCGCAACCTGCTCCGATTCTTCAGAACGTTGTGCCCGTAGAAGCATCTCCTGACGTCTGTCCAGGAAATCTTCATTTTCTCGTATGCAACGCAGGGGCGATACTTGTTTCTCCAGACCTCGAACCTTCTCTTCCAATATGGAGATCAGCTTGCACTCTGTACAGAAAAAGTCACTGCTGTCCTGTGGAAGAAATACAAACATGGCACAACCTGTGCAGGTTACAACAACTGAACGCTTACCTTCCATATCACCTTCCTTCTAAGAGCTTCCTCAGCTGTTGCAGCAACTCACAGAAGCCCGCGAGATGTAAGCCTCAGTGGGTTCTCTGCAAACTCCCAGGCAAACTCCCTCTGTTAGGCTCCTCGGTTTACTGCTGACTGCCTTTTTATAACAGTCAGGCCCACTCAAGGCCCACCTGGAACAAAGCACTCCCAAGTCACACTTCAGTTTGGTTTATAGCTTTTAAGGGGAATAAAGGGAAACAGATAAAACCAGCAAGGGACCCTCGCTCCCTTCCCACTCCTCTTCCCAACTCCCTTGCGAAACTCCCTGTTAGCAGCTCCTGTTTGCAAAAGCTCCCTGGTCGCTTGTGCGCTGCTTTATAAAGCCCTGGCCTGGGTGAATGCCCTGCCCACTGATTAAGGCTCAGCCAATTACCAGAGGCTTCTAGCTTTCAGACCTTCCTTTGAAGCTCACAGCTTCCAACTGCCAGCCACAGCACACGGTCCTTCAAACAACCAACCAAACAAACAGACTGACAAACACAAGCTCAGCACACAGCAAGTAACCCCCAAACACAAACAAACACACACTACAGACAGACAGTCACTTACCCCAAGGGTCCTGTATTTGCTCCTCCTTCACCTGGAGAACTCCCTTGTGAAACTCCCTGTTAGCAGCTCCTGTTCGCAAAAGCCTATGGTTCTTGAATTCAAGGATGATATATAGCAGGGGTAGGCAACCTATGGCACGTGTGCCGAAGGCGGCACGCGAGCTGATTTTCAGTGGCACTCACACTGCCCGGGTCCTGGCCACCGGTCCGGGGGGCTCAGCATTTTAATTTAATTTTAAATGAAGCTTCTTAAACATTTTAAAAACCTTATTTACTTTACATACAATAATAGTTTAGTTATATATTATAGACTTATAGAAAGAGACCTTCTAAAAACATTAAAATGTATTACTGGCATGCGAAACCTTAAATTAGAGTGAATAAATGAATACTCGGCACACCACTTCTGAAAGGTTGCTGACCCCTGATATATAGCATAGTGGAATATTTAATTAGAAATATCCTTCTTGTAGTGTTGAAAGTATGCAGCTCTGATAAATCTTAAATTTGGTTTTGGTGTTGTATTTTGATGATTTCCAGACTGCATTTAAGCTCCTGAAGGCTTTATTGATTTTGTTCCGGATGTCCTGGCTTGTTCCACCGTCCTGGCTGATGGTGCTGCCCAAGTATGTGAATGTTTCTACATTGGTGAGAACATAATCCTCTATCCATACTGGTGATGGTGAGGCAATATTAAAGGTCATGATATCTGTCTTATTGTGGTTGATTTTCAGTCCAATTTGCTGGCTGAATGCATTGAGTTGAGTTGGTTTTTTTTGTATATGGTATTGGGTATGTGATAGGAGAGCGACATCATCTGTGAAGTCCAGGTCTTCAAGGGATGAAGTGCAGAATGCTGGGGAATGAGAAAGTATGACATGTCCAAACTGTCTTCATTCCATACAACCTGCCTCAGAAAAATCCTCTGTATCTTTTGGCCCAGAACAATCTCAAACCAAGATTTATTGACACAGTGCAGCCAAGAGGATCTGAGCACCATCATTGCCAGGAGGTGTTGTAGATGGATCGGTCATGTGCTTCGGATGGAAATTGATTCCATCACCAGAGTAGCAATAAGATAAACACCTGAAGGCAAGCGAAAATGAGGCTGCCCGAAAACAACATGGCGAAGAGCAGTGGAAGCCAAGCTGAAAAACCTGGGGCACAGCTGGGGAACAATTGAAAGACTTTCCAGAAACAGACAGGAGTGGAGAAGCTTCGTCACTGCCCTAAACGCCAGAGGTGTAATAGGAACATGATGATGACGATCCTTCTTGTATCTGGAATGATTGTAAAGGAGACCCTCTCAAACTTTTACATGTGACTAGGAGACTCCTTGTCAAATACTAAATTGTGCAGTCTAGAGTAAATGAATCAAAGGGCTGGTCCACACTAGGGGCGGGATCGAACTAAGATACTTCGACTTCAGCTACACTATTAGCGTAGCTGAAGTCGAAGTATCTTAGTTCGAATTTGGCGCGCTTACCTCGCGTCCGCGCGGCGCCGCGATCGACGTTCGCGGCTCCCACGTTGACTCCGGTAACTCCGCTCGCCCTGCAGGAGTACCGGAGTTCGAAGTAGCGCGTTCGGGGATCGATTTATCGCGTCCAGACAAGACGCGATAATTCGATCCCCGATAGTTCGATGGCTACCCGCCGATTTCGGCGGGTAGTGTAGACGGGGCCAAAGCAATAGTCCTTTGTTTTGATAGTTTAGCTTCAATTATTTATTAGTATAATTGGTTTTTATAATTGCATGTAGTGGTTGAAAAATGAGTCTGAGTAACTCGAGGCTTCGCTGGGTGGGATACTTTCTTATTAAATCTTTGCAAGGTGGAGAGAGTGTTTCACTCTTGATTTATAAAATGGGAAATGGTGTCCATAGATCTAATATTTTGGAATGGTTGTGACAATCACTATTGAAAGTACAGTAATTATGATTAAGCCAGACTACAGGGGAATACAGGAACTAATTTATGGTCTGATCTTCAACCATTGATTTATTGGGCATGGGAGGATCAGGTTTAGTTTAGACTAAGTCCCTGCAAGCCAGTGGAATGTCAATAGCTGGTTTCCTGGCAGGAAGAATAGAGAAAGCAACCATAGCAGGATGCTTTTTTCCTAGGTTAAAAAAAATTGCTTATGATAACAATTCTCTGTCATCCTTATGCATGACTGAATGAAAATGAAAAATTCTTTGCAGAGAGAATTGCAACAAATAGAGCAGTAGAAACCAGGTTTTTTATAAGAACAAACCAAAAGAAATCCTTCTCCCTTCCCCTAACAAATAGTTTGCATAGGGTAGACAGCCCTTCCTTACCGCTGTTTCCTTGGACCTACTTCCCAAACACTCTTTACTAGGAAGTGCAGCCAATGACGGGTTACTTGAGCTGCAGTGGTAAAGGTCAATGAGTTTTATGGAGAATTTTACTGTGATAAGGCAGTCATAGAGTATCAAAAGTAAAAATCACCTATTTTCTCATATGGCTGGCCATTACATAGCAGTGTGCACAATAACTGGAGGAAGTCAGTCCCTCATAATGTATTTAGCACAGTTTTAGATATGCCAAAAGAAAGTTTAGTGCCATCGTCTTAAATCAGAGAAAACTGAAATGTTAAGAACCATAAACATGGTGGGCAAGAACTTCCTGTTAAGGGGTTGTAACATGAATCTGCTAATGTGAGCTGCCCTGTCAGATTAAATGGCAGGGTTGTTTTCAGGGAACTGGGTTGAGTCCCAGTCTTGACTTATCTCTGTATATTAATACCAATTAAAACTGTTAAATTGTCATTGAGATTTTGGGGGTGGGAGGGATGAAGATAAGAATCTGACCTGTTAATTTTTCTATAGTCTCATGTCAAAAAACCTCTCGGTTTTAGGTATTTTTGATCAGTTTATGAAGATGAAATTAACTAAAATCAAAATGGACATTATGCTGGGATACATAAATAATGCATCATGCTCCTCCTGTTAACTGTGACAGCAGTACCAACCAACCACCAATCAGTGCTGTGGTAACATAGAAAATGATGGCACACCACCAAGACTTTCTTGGCATAATGTGTAGACTGAAGTTGTTAAACTACTTTAATGTCATCTCCACTCAAGACATTAAAAAAATAGTTTTCCTTTTGTATGAGAACACTTTCATTCTCAGTCTAAGAGGATATTATGGACATGTGTTTTTAAAATATTTGCCAAAAGCTAAACAGACCGTCACTTTCTAATTGCATTACAAGGCTTTAGATATAGATTGATTCAATTTTTGTTTTACTTGTCCTGAAATGGGAAGTGGAAGCTCCCCAATACATGGATAGGAAAACAGAAGCTTCAGTGAAATTAGGCAGTGTTGGCAATTCTTGTGATTTTATGGCTCAATTTACAATATTTGGTGGTTTTCTTAAAATCCTAGCTGCTGGAGTTGTGTGATTACATGGCAATCCCAGCTTATTTATTTATTTATTTATTTGTAAGTTAAGGCTTGTAAGTTGGGGGGAGGGATAGCTCAGTGGTTTGAGCATTGGCCTGCTAAACCCAGGGTTGTGAGTTCAATCCTTGAGGGGGCCACTTAGGGATATGAGGCAAAATTGGTCCTGCTAGTGAAGGCAGGGGGCTGGACTCAATGATCCTTCGGGGTCCCTTCCAGCTCTATGAGATAGGTATATCTCCATATATTATTATTATTATAAGGCTGAGTTTCTGGAGCTCATGAGGTTGTGGAGAAAAGCTTGAACATGTGACCTCTAGACTAGAGGCTTAAAAACTAGAAGGCAAATACAAAACCCCCGCAATTTAATTATTTTAATCTCATGATTTTTTGAGGCTGACTAATGATTGTCAAATGCTTGGGGTTGACATTACTTCTGTAAGTACCTCTACTGGACTGCCCAAGGGTATGCTAGGAAGACTCTTTTCTTCCTTCTGTTGAAGAGCACCGCTGTCTCTAAAATGTGCTACATTTGGACACTGCTCATTTCTACACTGAAATAAGTAGGACCTGTAAAGGTCACAGCAGGATCTTATTAAGAGGGATAAGGCAAAGATGCCACATTTATTGTAAATATGATGATAAAGCAAAAGATAAAAGTAAACAACGTTGTTTGACTACTTATTCCTATCACTATTTATTCCTTATACATACACACACACACACACACACACACACACACACATATATATATATATAGATAGATAGATTCATTCACACAATCATTCATTCAAGTTCTGTATAGGTGTTATAGTTACCAGCCTAGAAGTTGCTCATGCCAAGTTACTGGCCAGGTATCTTGGTCATGAGGATGGAGCCGAGTCTGTGTCAGATGCACCTGATGCTCCTGGAGGCTGGCAGCAGAACCAGAGACTCAAAATCATCAGTCTTGAGAGTCCATTCTTATAGGAATTAATTCCTATGTTAGTCTATGGGAGCTGTTTCATCCTGCTGTTGCTGACTCAATCAGCAGATGGCACATTCCTGATGGCTCCACACTGTCCAAAGTTTGTGTTTCTCATCCTTCCAGGTGATGGGGTGGATCCCAGTTTACCCTCCGGGGGTTGTCTGGTGGTCCACTTGACACATTCTTCGGCCGATGGATACTCCCTTTCTAGGCTGGCACCTCCCTAACCATTCATGTACATCAAGCATTCATCAACATACATTCCATATCTTAATTTGCTGTCTCCACCACTTTCGGGGTGTGTGCTAATTCATTTGAGACTCCCGGCCCTTTAATCACAGAGGGTGGGGGTCTGTTCCTAGGAGCCGTTGCTGTTACAATGTAGTGACAGTCACTTAACGGCTCATAGCGTTTGTTTACCTTGTATCAAGTACAGAGCATGCTTAGAGAACAGGGTCAATTGACTGTTTGCAAGTTTTACATAGCAATAAAGTATCTTTCTAAGAACAGATACAATCCACGGCTTACAAGTTTTACACAGACAGTAGTTTACAAGTTTTAACAGAAGACCCAAGAGATTTTTGTACTTGGTGAAACTGTTGGATTTTAACGTGTGGGGGATAAATTGTGTGTGGGGGTGTCACTGTCACTTGGGGGAATCACTGTTAGTACCTTCTTTAATATCCCTACATTATATATATATAATATATAATGTAACCAAAGATATGGGGTCAGTTGGTGTACATCAGTACAGCTCTGTTGAGGTATGGAGCTGAGCTGATCTATCTGAGGAGCTGGCCCATTGGCCTGATGTTTATGTGAAAACTGTTTCCAGTGAATTTTAAACACTGCAGGGGAAGATTAGCCACTGCAGCATTTTATTAATTAGCAAAGTGAAACTGAAAATAAACTAGTCTCTGGACAATGGCTATGCTGAGAGAAATGTGAACAAACAGCATGAATCCTAAAGACATACTATTGAGACAAGCTGGGGGAGGTAATAGTTTTTATTGGACCAACTTCTGTTGGTGAGAGAGACAAGCTTTCACGCTACACAGATTTCGTCCAATAAAAGTTATTACCTCATCCACCTTGTGTCACTAATATCCTGGAACCAACATGGCTACAACACGGGCATATAAAGATTTATGCTACATCATTCATGTTCTTTCACTTTTAATCTTTTTAAACTATGTCCCCCACTTAATTTTACAGTTTAGTATGAACTTTAAGTATCTCATACTCAAGAAGAATGTGTGCATTAGTATCAAAATTATATCATCATGGAGTTACTTCATCCTGCTTTTAGAGGAATAGTCTTCTCCCTAGAAAAGTGCTTGGAGCTGAGGGCTTGGAAAGCAAGAATGTTTCCTAAGATGTTTAAGGAAGAGAGGGTATCATAACTCCATCTTTTCCTTACACCACTGGTTAAAGCCACTTGAACTGCATAGAATAGAACTCAGACTGGCACATATCAATGATAGATCTATCTTTCCAGTAAAAAGCTTTTATGCTCTGCTCTCTTGACTGAAGTTCAAGGTCTGTAAGCAGCATCCATTGAAAAATTGCCACCCAAAAAATCCATTTTGATTTTAAATGAGCAATCTCAGCAATTGTGACTTCTTATTTCTGAACAATAAAGTTCCCTTCTTGTCTAATCAAACTTCCAAGCTGCTACATTTGAATGGTTTTGTTTGCATTAGCTAAACAAGTATTCATTTAATCCTTTGCTTTTAACTTTAGGAGTCAGGCTTGAAATACCTGCTGAAAACTCAGCTATTTGTATGGTGAATTACATGCCGTTTAACTCACTCCCAGAAACATGTTCTCCAAGCCAAGTTTCTCCAAGTTTCAAAGATTTCTCCTACTTTCAAAGCCCCTGTCAGATCTGACACTGGAGCTGGTGAGAACTGCTCCAGAGTGGGCCTGTGATGTGACATTTTCCCTTCTATTAGCCCTAGAGCCTGTTAACAAGTTGATTTTAAAATATAGTAGCTTCCAGCGGGCTATCTTTGAGACCTCCTCCTGACTTCTTGTGTGTGTTTTTGTGTTCTGATCCCCTCAACCTTTTTAAGGGTCTAGGATGGCGATTGATTGAGCCTTTGCAGGGGTTGCCACTAATATGTAACCCTTATGCATCTGGCCACCATTCCTTCCTAGTTCCCACAGCCAATAAAAATATTACTTTTCAGACACGTGTTGTTGTAATTTTAGGTAGTCACCATTTAGGATTTCCCCCATCCTCCTCTTTCTTTTTAAAAAACAAAAACACTTCGACTATTGAATATTTTATTCTTATGTGATGTTTTATGATATTTCAGTTGTTTGTTTCTAAATGTTTGTGGGGGGAAATATAAATGTATCGTTAAATCCTGTTGGAGACTGGCCTGTGGTTACCATAGGCCAGATTTTCAAAGATATTTAGGTGCCTTAAGATACGAATAGGCTCTTAGTGCAATTTTCAGAAGTGCCTAAGCAAGTTGGCAGCTTTTGAAAATCCCACTAGGCTCCTATCAACATCTGTAGGTGCCTAAATACTTTTTGAAATATGGCTCTACCTGCCCTGTTGAGGGATACTTTTAAACACTGTCTCCCCTATCCCCACACACTAATTTTCTTGTAAGGTGTCTAGGAGACAGTAAAAAAGTTTGTCTATCAGATTGCAGCTATGCTGTGTACTCAAGGATCTGTTTCTCTCCCTTGTGACTTTTTTCTTAATTGTCTGGTTTTTTTTCTGTCTCGGTGATATGAATCTCAGAGTCTAGGAAAGAACTTACTCTTTTCCCACCCTGCAATCTGACCTCAGAAATAGTTGCTTGATGGAAATTTCTGCAGATTGGTGGTGATCTCATACCACAAAAGAAGAAAAACATTCTAGCAGACTCTAGATAAAGAGACTCGGCCCATCATACTATACTAATAACTATGTGCGGTTCCCTTTATATTCTTCAGACCCCTATTCACCTGCTCCTGATGGTTGCAGGCATTGACATGAGTGAAAATGAATAGGTGAGATGGGTGCATTGAATTTCACCCACACAATCTCTGTGTTTATGCTGTCTTTTGAGTTCTTTTGTTAAACGTTATTGTTTTTAATATCTTTTTAGTCTTGAAATGGGGTAGCTTCTGATCCTGGAAATTGTAGAAAAATACTGAGAAATTTCTCTGAGACTAGATTTCCTGCTGAATGTATAAATATTACATTTCTCAATTATGACACTTTCCATCTGACTTGTTATAGACTTCAAACCTAAGCAGATTTTGTGACCTGCCCCTTCAACTAATCAGAAATAAAACTGAGTATGACTGAGTGGCTATAATGGGATGGTAGAAAAAATTACAAGTGTTGGTCAGGTATTTAACATAGTATCTACCTATCTGTCCCTCTTGTCAGAACTGCATTTGGTTTAGAGCTGATGATTATGTTATGATTAAAATTCAATACTGAATTCAATAAATACAATACAATTCAATAAAAAAACCTAGTTTCCTGGAAATCCTGCAATTTCAAATTCAGACCTCAGTAAACATTCAGTGGAGGTAAAATGTTTCATTTTCCCCTTTCATCCGACTTATGTTGTGGGCAAGTAAGAGCAGTAACCATTCCCTTTAGCAATAACAAACATAGAGTCAATAGTGTGATACCAAAATCAGATTGTCTGTTGCGTTAATGTCAGTTACCTTTTGCTTTTTTTCTTCTTTATCCAGGGTAAAACAAAGCAATCAAACTATTTCCTCTTCTCCCTCAAAGATCATAGAATATTAGGGTTGGAAGAGACCTCAGGAGGTCATCTAGTCCAATCCCCTGCTCAAAGCAGGACCAACACCAACTAAATCATCCCAGCCAAGGCTTTGTCAAGCTGGGCCTTAAAAACCTCTAGGGATGGAGATTCCACCACCTCCCTAGGTAACCCATTCCAGTGCTTCACCACCCTCCTAGTGAAACAGTGTTTCCTAATATCCAACCTAGACCTCCCCCACTGCAACTTGAGACCATTGCTGCTTCTTCTGTCATCTGCCACCACTGAGAACAGCCTAGCTCCATCCTCTTTGGAACCCCCCTTCAGGTAGTCGAAGGCTGCTATCAAATCCCCCCTCACTCTTCTCTTCTGCAGACTAAATAACGCCAGTTCCCTCAGCCTCTCCTCGTAAGTCATGTGCCCCAGCCTCCTGATCATTTTCATTGCCCTCCGACGGACTCTCTCCAATTTGTCCACATCCCTTCTGTATTAGGGGGACCAAAACTGGATGCAGTACTCCAGGTGTGGCCTCACCAGGGTCGAATAGAGGGGAATAATCACTTCCCTCGATTTGCTGGCAATGCTCCTACTAATGTAGCCCAATATGCCATTGTTCTTCTTGGCAATGAGGGTACACTGCTGACTCTCATCCACTGTAATCCCCAGGTCCTTTTCTGCAGAACTGCTGCTTAGCCAGTTGGTCCCCAGCCTGTAGCAGTTCATGGGGTTCTTTCTTCCTAAGTGCAGGACTCTGCACTTGTCCTTGTTGAACCTCATCAGATGTCTTTTGGCCCAATCCTCCAATTTGTCTAGGTCACTCTGGACCCTATCCCTACCCTCCAGCATATCTACCTCTTCTCCCAGCTTAGTGTCATCTGTGAACTTGGTGAGGGTGCAATTAATCCCATCATCCAAATCATTAATAAAGATGTTGAACAAAACTGGCCCCAGGACCAACCCCTGGGGCACTCCGCTTGATACCGGCTGCCAACTAAATATCGAGCTGTTGATCACTACCCGTTGAGCCCGATGCAGTGATGTTACTCAGCTGAAAGTAAATAAAGTAAGGTATGCTCTCCCCTCTGTGGGGACAGGTGTGGGGGCAGGTTACTGGCTTAAGGATTGTCTGGAGCAGCACTGGGAGTAGTAGCTTTTAAATTGCTTCCTTTCCTTCTTTCTCTTCTGTCTGCTTGAGGTGAATGGAGAGATCACCTAAAGCAGCTTGGGAGCAACATCTACCTTCTCCAACTCTCCATTATGTGTTTCAAATACCTGACTTGGTCTTATTTATATCCTCGTTTGTGCACCATCTGATCAGAGAGGACAAAATTAGCAGAACTTGGATGAGGTTTATGTGTGGGACAGAAATGGGGACTTTAATTGAGTTTGGCAACAGTGTAATGTCTTGTTAAACACAGAACACCCTGGTTTGCTCTCTGGGCCTTGGTCTCCCACTGCCTGGGCTGGGCATTGATAATCTCTCAGAGGCAGAATATTCTGCCCTGGTTAGGTGGGGGGCAGAGGGGAGATGTATGCTTCCTATCAATCAGGAGCAACTCTTCTGATACAGGTCTGTCGCATCTTAGGCGCATTTAACATGCGCAATTTCAGCTTTACACGGTCGGCAAAAACAAAACAAACAAACAAAAAAAAGAGAAAAATAACTATTTAAATACTGTTTCTGTAGTGCGGGCGATTCCGCCCGCCATTACACTCAATGTAAATTTGACTATACGCGATTTTCGCTTTAGGCGCTGACTGCGGAACGTAACCTCAGCGTAAGAGGAGACAGACCTGTATACTGAGTAGACTTAGTAAGTGCCAAAGAGTTTTCTGATGGACACAACACACCTACTCAAACGTACAGACAAATACAACTAAAGCTCATACGCCAATCAGGCTATTTTCCCTACAGTCTGGGAAGAGAGAACAAATGTCTATTTTTAAGTATGTGGAAGGTTCACAAATTATGGTAATGAAGGGCCATATACATGGATCCTAAATTCAAATATTTTTAAAGTCAATCTTTTTATTAGTATTTATGATTGTTTGTTACAATTATTTAAAAAAATCTGAAGTTAGAAATTCAAATAATATGAGGAATTACTTTATTTAAAGATCAGTTCAAAATGATTGTGTTCCCAGGCATTAATAAACAAAAGCCATAGTCATGTACCCCTCAACACACACAACTAAATATGACACACTGTAAACCCCAAATATGCTCCACTGACATCTTCTCTTGATGAAATGCAACAATCTGTACCTTAATCACTTTCTGTCCACTACTGAGTGAATTTTCCAAGGTTATCTTTGGAGCATGCCAGATGTAGGAAACAGGGACATATCATTTTTCCGGTTTGGGGAGAGGGACTAGGAAATAAGGAAAGGCCAAGAAGGTAAGCAGGCTTTCTAATTCTTTAATCTTTGTGTCATGGTACTGTTGAAAGTGAATTTGGCCAAATAAAATTAAAATTTTTATCATAAAAAATGTCTGACAGAGCATCAACTTGGATGTTGCTTTGGTGAAATTCTTCATTATTTGTATTAATCAGATTATCCTTTCTGTAGAGCCAACCTATGTACCTAGTATGGGAATTCCTTAGTGGCATTCCTCTCCTATTCTAATTTTTAAAATTGGTTCTAAAACAGTTTAAGCAAACATTTGAGAAATCCTCTCTGCAAATCCATGGGGAAACATCACCATGAAAACTAGCAACTTTAAGCTGGGATTTTCAAAAGAGCCGAAGGGAGTTAGACACCCAGTTCCCATTGAAGTTCAATGAGCTTTGGCACCCAACTCCCTTTGTTTATGATAATAAATACACCAGGGAATACACCAGGGTAATGATAGCTTGCTTGGGGGGGGAAAACTGTTTGTGGATAGTTCCTAGCACATTGTAGACATTAATGATATAATAATAATAAACAGGCTCCTTTGAAAATCCCAGGCTAAAGGGATTGTGTCAAAGATGACAGGTCCATAGTGTTCCTACTATAAAGAGCGCTGGCATTGGAATTTCAGAATACTTTAATCTGCAAAAGAAAAACTGCAGCCCTGGAAAAAATCCAAACTTACCTTTCTGTTGAACCAACAGTCAAGTCCTCTGTGTTCTGGCTTTGTGATTTATTTGTCAAGCATCCAAACATGTGCTGGCTGTCCTGCAAAAACTAGTAAAGAAACAGTCCTTGCCCCAAAGATGTTACAATATCATAGAATATCAGTGTTGGAAGGGACCTCAGGAGGTTATCTAGTCCAACCCCCTGCTCAGAGCAGGACCAATCCCCAGACCATGTGTCCCACAAAGTGAAGGTCATAAACAGACCCAAAGAGAGAGTGAGAGTGTGTGTGTTGGGGCAGAGGGGATGTGCAGAGGAAGGACAAAGTGAAGATCACAGATTACTCAGGAGTCATATTGCATCTTGGTGGTTCTGTTTCCTCCTCCACTCCAGAGATGTAGGCCATGTCCACACTACGGGGACTATAGCAGCAGCATAGCTATCATAGCTATGCCAGCATAACCCCATATTGTAGACACAATCTACTGTAATGAAAGGGATTTTTCTGTCACTGTAGGAACACCATCTCCCCGAGTTTTGGGGGTCAGATAGTAGCTAGGTTCATTGACCTAGCTGCATCTACACCAGGGGTTAGGTCAGTATAGCTACAGTGCTCAGGAGTAAGGATTTTTCACACCCCTGAATGCCTTAGGCCTGGTCTACACTACAAATTTAGTTCGAATTTAGCAGCGTTATAGCGAATTAACCTTGTACCCGTCCACACAACGAGGCCATTTAATTCGATTTAAAGTGCTCTTAAAATCGGTTTCTGTACTCCTCTCCGACGAGGGGAGTAGCGCTGAAATCGACATTGCCGGTTCGAATTAGGGTTAGTGTGGACGGAATTCGAAGGTATTGGCCTCCGGGAGCTATCCCACAGTGCACCATTGTGACCGCTCTGGACAGCAATCTAAACTCGGATGCTCTGGGCAGTTGGACAGGAAAAGCCCCGCGAACTTTTGAATTTCATTTCCTGTCTGCCCAGCCTGGTGAGCACAGGTGACCACACAGAGCTGAGCAGCACAGGTAGCGATGCAGGCCGACAACCGCAAACGAGCACCAGCATGGACCACACGCGAGATACTGGATCTGATCGCCATATGGGGAGAGGATTCAGTGCTCGCAGAACTGCGTTCCAAGAGACGGAATGCAAAGATCTTTGACAAGATCTCCAAGGGGATGATGGAGAGAGGCCACAATCGGGACTCCATTCAGTGCCGTATAAAGGTGAAGGAGCTCCGACAGGCCTATCAGAAGACGAAGGAGGCCAACGGACGGTCCGGGGCAGAGCCGCAGACATGCCGCTTTTACGATGAGCTGCATGCAATTCTCGGAGGGGCCGCCACCACTACCCCACCCCTGAGCGTGGACTCCGAGGAGGGGTTAATGTCATCGTTGCATGACGAATCTGCGGACGGGGAAGAGGAGGAGGAGGAGGAGGACGAACTTGTGGAGAGCACACAGCACTCCATTCTCCCCGACAGCCAGGAGCTGTTTCTGACCCTGACCGAAGTGCCCTCCGAACCCTCCCAAGGCGGCATCGCAGACCCCCTGGAAGGGACCTCTGGTGAGTGTACCTTTTCAAATATATCAAACATGGTTTAAAACAAGTATTTGTTTAATGATTAATTTGCCCTGGGGACTTGGGATGCATTCGCGGCCAGTACAGCTACTGGAAAAGTCTGTTAACGTGTCTGGGGATGGAGTTGAAATCCTCCAGGGACATCTCCATGAAACTCTCCTGGAGGTACTCCAAAAGCTTTTCCAGAAGGTTTCTGGGCAGGGCAGCCTTATTCCGTCCTCCATGGTAGGACACTTGACCGCGCCATGCTAGCAGCAAGTAATCCGGTATCATTGCTTGACAAAGCTTGGCAGCGTATGGTCCCGGTGTTTGCTGGCATTCAAGCAACATCCGCTCTTTATCTTGCTGTGTTATCCTCAGGAGAGTGATATCGTTCAGGGTAACCTGTTTGAGATATGGGAATGTAATTAGGGGGACAGAGGTGGCCCCGTTCCTACTGGGCTGTTTGCCTGTAGCTGAAAAGAAATCTTTCCCTGCAGTTAGCCAAGCGGGCGGGGGGGAGGGGGTGGATAATGTCGCTGAGTTTTTCGCGTTTGGCTAGCAGGGGTCTTCCCTGATACCAGCCACGTGGTGGGGGGAGGGGTAACGCGATCATCCCACAGAAGTGGATGGGGGGGCTAGTTTGCGATCTGCATGGATCTTCCATGGTACCAGCCACGTGGTGGGGGGAGGGGGTCATCCCACAGAATTGAATGGGTGGGTGGGGGGTGGTTGTTATGTTATCTGATGCTGCACGGTAACAGGGAAACCGCAGCACGTAAAGGGCTTTGCTTGCTATGGGAAAGGAGGGCGCTGATTTAATGCAGAAGCAGCAGGACAATGGCTTACCATGGCTGCATACAAGCCGAAATCTGTTGCCCGGCCCTGCGTCTGCTGTGATCTCTAACACCAAAGCCGCGGGCACTCAATATAAGATGCAAAAAGCGACCTTGTACATTGCTATGTAATGTGAAAAGTGTTCACCGTGAAAGAGTATAAGCATTGTTCTATAAAATGTATCTTTTTACATACTTCTCTCCTTTTTTTCCCTCCTACTGCAGCTGCAAATTCTTCCATCCTCCCGCCCCCAGCACGAAGGCTCTCCCAGATAAGGAGGCGAAAGAGGCGCACCCGAGACGATATGTTCTCGGAAATAATGCAGTCGACCCGGGATGAGAGAGCTAATTTTAACGATTGGAAGGAGACTGTATTGAAATTCCGTCAAGAGGCCAGTGACCGTGAGGAGAAGAGGGACCAGCGGGAGGACATGAGGGACCAACGGGAGGAGAAAAGGGATGAACGTGAGGAGAGAAGGGACGAACGCGAGGAGAGGAGGGACGCCCGAGAGGAGAAGTGGCGGGATGCAACGCTGGGGCTGCTGCGTGATCAGACAGACATGCTCCGGCGTCTGGTGGAGCTCCAGGAACGGCAGCTGCCGGATTACCGGGTGCCGCTGCAGCCCCTCTATAACCGCCCTCCCCCCTCCCCAAGTCCCGTAGCCTCCTCACCCCGACGTGTAAGAACGCGGGGGGGGAAGCTCCGTGCAACCTGCCAGTCCACCCCATTAGAGAGCCCGAGCAAAAGGCTCTCATTATTTTGAATGTTGTTCCTGCCCTGTTCCTTCACTCCTACCCTCCTCCCAAACCCCACCCGGACTACCTGGTTATTTCTCTCCCTATGTTCATTACCCCCCGTTAATAAAAAGTTCTTGATTTGTAATTTGAAAACGACACTGACTTTATTTTTTTTTAAATAAAACTGGGATCGAAGGGGGAAGGGGGAAGGGTGGGTTGCTTACAGGGAATGAGTGAATCAAGTGGGCGGGTTTTCAACAGGGACAAACAAACATAACTTTCACACAGGAGCCTGGGCAGCACTGAAACTTGTTTTCAGAGCTTCTCTGATGCGCACCGCTTCCTGGTGTGCTCTTCTAATCGCCCTGGTGTCTGGCTGCGCGTAATCAGCGGCCAGGCGGTTTGCCTCAGCCTCCCACCCCGCCATAAAGGTCTCCCCCTTGCTCTCACAGAGATTGTGGAGCACACAGCAAGCTGCAATAGCAATGGGGATGTTGGTTTGGCTGAGGTCCGAGCGAGTCAGTAACGAGCGCCAGCGACCTTTTAAACGTCCAAAGGCACACTCTACCACCATCCTGCACTTGCTCAGCCTGTAGTTGAACCGCTCCTGAGTACTGTCCAGGCTGCCTGTGTATGGCTTCATGAGCCACGGCATTAAGGGGTAGGCTGGGTCCCCAAGGATAACGATGGGCATCTCAACATCCCCAATGGTAATTTTCCGGTCTGGAAAGTAAATCCCTTGTTGCAGCCGTTTAAACAGACTAGTGTTCCTGAAGACGCGGGCGTCATGAACCCTTCCCGGCCATCCCACGTTGATGTTGGTGAAACGTCCCTTGTGATCCACCATTGCTTGCAGCACCATAGAAAAGTACCCCTTGCGGTTTATGTACTGGCTGCCCTGGTGCTCCGGTGCCAAGATCGGGATATGGGTTCCATCTATCGCCCCACCACAGTTAGGGAATCCCATTGCAGCAAAGCCATCCACAATGAGCTGCACATCTCCCAGCGTCACTACCTTTTTTAGCAGCAGCTCAACGATTGCTTTGGCTACTTGCATGACAGCAGCCCCCACGGTAGATTTTCCCACTCCGAACTGATTACCGACTGACCGGTAGCTGTCCGGTGTTGCAAGCTTCCACAGGGCTATCGCCACTCGCTTCTCAACTGTGAGGGCTGCTCTCATCTTGGTGTTCTGGCGCGTCAGGGCAGGGGAAAGCAAGTCACAAAGTTCCATGAAAGTGCCCTTACGCATACGAAAGTTTCGCAGCC
The DNA here is from genome assembly GCA_003942145.1 of Platysternon megacephalum. Taxonomy (NCBI): domain Eukaryota; kingdom Metazoa; phylum Chordata; order Testudines; family Platysternidae; genus Platysternon; species Platysternon megacephalum. Next base: position 2,460,560 of record QXTE01000146.1, read on the forward strand.
ACTGGGAATCGTCCCACACCTGCAGCACTATGTGGTCCCACCAGTCAGTGCTTGTTTCCCGGGCCCAGAATCGGCGTTCCACAGCGAGAAGCTGCCCCATTGCCAACATGATCTCCAAAGCTCCGGGGCCCGTGGCGCGAGACAATTCTGTGTCCATGTCCATGTCCGCATCACTCTCGTCGCCGCGCTGCCATAGCCACCTCCTCCTCGCCTGGCTTTTCTGGTCCTGGTTCAGCATAAACTGCACGATAATGCGCGAGGTGTTTACAATGTTCATGACTGCAAACTTGAGCTGAGCGGGATCCATCCTTGCCGAGGTATGGCATCTGCTCAGTTCACCACGGAAAAAAGGCGCGAAATGGTTGTCTGCCGTTGTTTTCACGTAGGGAGGGGGAGGATGTTCCCAGAACCGCCCGCGACAATATTTGTTGTCCCATCAGGCATTGGGATCTCGACCCAGAATTCCAATGGGCGGGGGGGGACTGCGGGAACTGTGGGATAGCTATGGGATAGCTACCCACAGTGCAACACTCTGGAATTCGACGCTAGTCTTAGTACATGGACGCGCACCGCCGAATTAATCCGCTTACTGTGGCCGCGTACAATCGAATTTATACAATCGGTTTCAAAAAATTGAATTCCGTAAATTCGGACTAATCCCGTAGTGTAGACGTACCCTGAGATATGTTGACAGAAGTTTTACACATAGACGAGGCCTCAAGATGTAGATGAGTAGCAGAAGCTGGTTTTTAGGAGGGAGCTGAAAGAGATGGCTATGGAATGGGTTTGCAGAGGAATAGGGGTTTTTGTTTTAGAACTATCTACTGTTGTGAAAAGTAGGTTTGGTCATTGCAGATATTCTACTGCAGTTGTACTTTAGGAAACTGACCAGCTTTGGTTTTAGAATATGAAAGCTAAAATGGGTCAGGGAGAAGTGTTTTTGAACTTGGTGTGTGTGTGTGTGTGTGTGTGTGTGTGTGTGTGTGTGATTCAGGACATTGGCGGAGTTTGATGGAAGGGCATGGGGGGCATTGCCCCCCCAAACTGCAAGCCCCAGGCAGGCAGCCTGAGTATGCAATGTCATGAGTTCTGCAGAGAAGACAGGAGACATGCTGCTACCAGCTTGTGCTCCTGAGGCAGGGAGTCAGAATTTTTTTTATAAACACAGTGATTAATAGGTGATTAAGATAAGAAAGGGCTGTTAAGATGCTTCCTAAAGTTAAATGATCTGTTCCAAGCTTGGTGAACTGCAAAAATTAAGTAGCCTAAATGACAGAAAGTAATTGTAGATTTTTCTACAATTGTTTCAATTGTTGTATTCAAGAGGTACTAACAAAGTTACTAATATGTTTCTTTGAGAAGATAACTGATTTTTTTAGACAAAAGAAGTACAGTAGATCTAATCTACCTGGATGTCAGTAAGGCATTTGATACAGTTCCACATAAGAAATTATTAGTTAAATTGGAGAAGATGGGGATTAATATGAGAACTGAAAGGTGGATAAGGAACTGGGTAAAGGGTAGACTACAACAGGTCATACTGAAAAGTGAACTGTCAGGCTAGAGCAGCGGTTTTCAGCCCGCAGCCCGCATGCAGCCCAGTTAGCACACAGCTGCAGCCCAGCTCAGCTTTGTGCTAAAGGCTGCTCACATGCCAGGTCCGCCAGGTTCCTGGCTGCCTGGTGAGGAGGGATCCGGGCTGCCGGCCCGCCCCATGTGGTGTGATTCCGGGGTTGGGGCTGCCGGCCGTCCCCACAGGGTCGGGGGTCTAGGGCTCCTGGCCTGCCCCGCAAGCTCCAGGGCTGGGGCAGCTGCATGGCGGGGATCCAGGGCAGGCAGCTGGGATCCGGGGCAGCTGCGCGGCAGAGGGCATGGTGGGGGTCCAGGGCTGGGGCGCTGCTGGACTGGGGTCCCAGCCCCTACAGCCCAGGGAACACATTGTGAACTACATATGCATCCCACAGTGTGTAATAAATTGAGAACTACTGGGCTAGAGGGAGGTTACTAGTGGAGTTCCTGTGGGATCAGTCTTGGGACCAGTCTTATTTAACATTTTTATTACTGACCTTGGCACAAAATGTGGGAGTGTGTAATAAAATTTGCAGATGACACAAAGTTGGGAGGTATTGCCAACATGGAGGAGGACTGGAATATCATACAAGAAGATCTGGATGACCTTGTAAATTGGAGTAATAGAAATGGCTTCAGAAAGGCTGCTAGTGGTTAAAAGCACAGGACTGGGAGTGAAGGAGTCTGGATTATTTTTCTGGTTCTGCCACCAACTTTCTTTATGATCTTGGACAAATCAGTTAGCCACTTTGTTTTAATTTCCTAATCTGTAAAATATAGATAATGACATAGCTATTTCTCAGGAGGGTTCTGAGGCTTAATTAATTAATGTTTGTAAAAAGCTTTGAAATTCTCATATTGACAGTGCTGTAGGATCATAGAAATGTAGGGCTGGAAGGGATCTCCCCATGTGCTGAGGCAGGACCAAATATACCAAGACCATTCCTGACAGGTGTTTGTCTAACCTGTTCTTAAAAACCACCAATGATGGGGATTCCACAACCTAAGTAACCTGTTCCAGGGCTTAATTATCCTTGTGACAAGTGCCGACTTTCTGATTTCCCTTGCGGCGCTCGACCCCTGCCCCACCCCCACTCTGCCTCTTCCCGCCCCACACTTCCCACCCCGTTCTGCCCCCTCTCCCTTGTTCCACCTCTTCTTGCCCCGCTCCTCCTCCTCCCCTCCAGCACCTCCTGCCTGCCGCTGAACAGCTGATCAGCAGTGGGCGGGAGGCGCTGGCAGGGAAGGGGGAGGAGCTGATCAGTGGATATTTTTTTTCCGTGGGTGCTCCAGTCCCTGAGCACCCATGGAGTCGGCACCTATGATCCTTGTAATTAGAAAGTGTATCCTAAATGTCCCTGACTACTACAGTACAGACCCGTTTACGCGTGAATCCGCTTAATGTGTGGTAGCGCCATGCCTCCCAGTGCTACCTATTTAACATGCGAGACTCGTTAACACATGGTACAGGAACTTGCTATGTAGCGCTACAGATTTGCTCACTAACATAGAAATCGACAGGAAGTGCGGAGCGGAAACGTGTTGTACGTCTTTACCGCCAACGGGGCGGGGGGAAGGGGCAGCAACGTTAAAGCGCTACCACGGCAGCGCTTTAAGAATGGTCCTTTGCTGCGGCAGCGCTTTAACGTTGCTGCCCCTTCCCCCCCCCCACCCCTTCTCCGTTGGGGTAGGGACCCTACCAGCAGGGCCGCCGACAGGGGAGGCAAAAAGGTCAGGGATATTAAAGCGCTGCTGCAGCAGTGCTTTAAGGACGGTCCTTTGCCGTGGCAGCGCTGGGCCGCCGACGGGGGGGGAGGGGGGGCAGAAATGTTAAAGCGCTGCCGTGGCAAAGGACCCTGCAGCGCTTTAAGGTCCCTGCCCCTTTTGCCCCCCCTGGCCGCCGATGGGTGGGGGGGGAGGGGCAAAGGGAGCAGCTGCCCCGGGGCCGGCGATTTAAAAGGGCCCGGGGCTCCGGATGCCGCTACCGCAGCAGCGGTGTCTGGAGCCCTGGGCCCTTTAAATCGCCACGGGAACCCCGGGTGGCGCGGACCAGGCGGCCTGGAAGGGCTGGCTGGGGGATCCTGACCCCTAGCCCTGCCCCTTCCACCCGAGGCCCCGCCCCTTCCGGGGACCCGAGCCGCCCCCGCCCCGTACCGGTAAGTGTCCTGAGTTACTTTCACCCCTGTGTAGTAATAATAATGTTTTTATTAGATTACACATTTGAATTTATATTCGTGCAAAGCGCCGTTAACAGATAGGCCTGCAGTATTTGGGACGCTGTGAATACGTATGTAATCCTATATAATTATACATGTGTGTGTATATATAGATATTTTAAGATATTTCAGCAGGCCCCATGGACCTGCATAAACGGGTCTGTACTGTATTTGTCCTGCCTTCGGTGGATATGGAGAACAATTGATCACTTTCCTCTTTATAACAATCTTTTGAAGACTGTTATCAGGTCCCCCCTCAGTCTTCTTCTCTCAAGACTAAACATGTCCAGTTTTTTTAATCTTTCCTCATCGGTCATATTTTCTAAACCTTTCATCATTTTTGTTTCTCTCTTCTAGACACTCTGCAAGTTGAAGTGAAAAGTGTGATAAGATTTACCTTATTGGCTGCTCTCAGTCAGAATTTTCTTATTTTGCTTTGATTGTTGTTGGGATTATAAAGTGATACCATCAATTTAAAAATCACACTTTGTATGAAAATTATTTACCTACAGTTGTTGTGTGCTCTCTCTCTGTCTCTCTCACACACACACAAACACACACACAAACAAACAAACTTGTATTATTATTATTGTTGTTGTGTACCCAGCCCTGCCCCCAGTTGTGGCCCTGCGCCTGGTAATCTGCTTGCATGGACAAGAAGTCACAGCACTGCAGCTGCACTAGTGCCGCTGGCTCTCCCACCTGGACCCATCCCCAGCCTCGTTGCGGCTCCGCACCTGGCCAGGGGCCCGGCTACCTGCCATCACCGCGGCCTGGCTGAGTCTCCGCCCCTGACCCCTGCCTCCAGCCTTGGCCCTGGCCATGGCTGTATTCCTGGCCTGGGGCCGAGGCTGTGTGGGGGAGGGCCTGGCTGCTCCCACCCCGGCCCTGCTCCCGGCCCCAGACCCACCCCCAGCTGCGGCCCCCTTACCCTGTCCATGTCCCCACCCTCCCCTGCCCTGAGTCGCGTCCCTGCTTCTGTGTCCCTGGCTCCGTGGGCGTGGACAGAGGTAAGGGGGGGCGTGACGCTCAAAAGTTTGGAGACTGCTGCGCTAACAGATCTCCTCAGCAGGTCCTTCTCATCTCGCCACAAGTGGTCACTCCACCCAGAGATGGTCAGTGTGATCTTCCAGAGGTGGGGGACTCCCCAGGTGGACCTGTTTGCGTTCAGGCAGAACAGGAAACGTCACCAGTTCTGCTCTATTTGTGGGCTTACCATAGGTTCCGTATCCGATGCCTTCTTACTTCCGTGGATAGGGATGTGACGGTACCTCCCATAAGGCTTTATGGAAATATGCTTATGAATGTATATATATAACATAACTAGAATGTGTTTTATGCTACATATGCCATGTAACATATCTCTGTAAAGGTTAAGATCTAATGAATGTATTAATCCAATGCAAGTGGCTGCATAGTGGCTTGATTTCAGATAACCTTAGTAGAGCATTTGGTCAGTTCCTGGAGAAAGGAATGTTGAAATTAAGTACCTAATCAAGAAACACTTAAAGGACAATGAATCTTGGAATGCTCCGATCCACATAAGAAGTCTACTTGAGGACTTTCAAGGTAGCATGTGACCCATGGCTGCTACCTGGTAAGAAACTGTGAGTCATGCATGGACATGTGACTTGCCCAGGTGACTCCAGAACTCCATCTTGGAGCTGGACTTTGCATAGGAGAGAGGAGAGGGTCTCCACCCACAAAAGAAAGTCTATTTAAGCTCGTGGGAGACCCCTCCGTAGTGTCTTCAGCTGGCTAAAGAGAGAGCCTCTCCACCCCCCAGAATACCTGAAAGAAACTGGAACAAAGGACAGTGACTGCAAGGGGTGTGAGTGATTGCTGGACCCAGGCTAAAAGGAGATTAGTCTGTAAAAGGGAGCATTCTGGAACTGGTGAGGATCTTATCTGTATTTAGTTTGATTAGACATAAATTTGCGTGTTTTATTTTATTTTATTTTGCTTGGTGACTTGCTTTGTTTTGTCTGTTACTACTTGGAACCACTTAAATCCTACTTTCTGTATTTAATAAAATCACTTTTTACTTATTAATTAACCCAGAGTATGTATTAATACCTGGGGGGGCAAAGAGCTGTGCATATCTCTCTATCAGTGTTATAGAGGGCGAACAATTTGAGTTGTTATAACCAAGTTATTTGGGTTTAGACCCCATTGGGAGTTGGACATGTGAGTGTTAAAGACAAGAACACTTCTGTTAGCTGATTCCAGGTAAGCCTACAGCTGTTAGGGGACGTGATTTAGACCTGGGTCTGGATTTGCAGCAGGCTAGCGAGTCTGGCTCAAACCAGGCAGGGCACTGAAGTCCTAAGCTGACGGGGCAGGAAGGCAGGGGCAGAGGTAGTCTTGGCACATCAGTTGGCAGCTCCCAAGGGGGTTTCTGTGATCCAACCCGTCACAAGGGACACTACTATATGCCTTTCTACTGGTACCACTGGTTCACAAAGTCCTCTTGAAGATCCAGCGGACAGGGCAAAGGTAATCCTGATAGCTCCGGCGTGGCCATGCCAGCACTGGTTCGGCACGCTGTTAGAGCTTTCAATTGCAACCCCATTAGAGCTTCCGCTCTGGCCAGACTTACTCTCGTAGAACCCCGGCCATTTGCTGCACCGGAATCTAGTGTCCCTGCACCTGATGGTATGGCTGCTGCAGGGCTGAATTCAGAGGAACAAGCATGCTTGGTGCAAGTTCAGCAAGTCCTGATGAGTAGCAGAAAGCCCTTCACCAGGGCAACCTACCTAGCCAAATGGAAGTGCTTTACATATTTGGCCTTGGACCGGAACCTTTTCTCCTTCCATATTGGACTACCTGCTACATCTCAAGCACCAAGGCCTAGGCCTCTTGTTAATTAAAGTTCACCTGGCGGCTATCTCAGCCTTCCTTCGGTCCAGTGTAAATCAATCTTCTCTCATGACACGACAGTCAGGTTCCTAAAAGGTCTGGAGAGACTTATCCTCAAGTTCATGACCCTATCCCACCTTGGGACCTGAACCTGGTGCCAGCGCCGGCTCCAAGGTTTTTGCTGCCCCAGGCAGCAAAAAAAAAAAAAAAAAAAAAAAAAAAAGCCGCGATTGCGATCTGCGGCGGCAATTCGGCGGGAGGTCCTTCGCTCCGAGCGGGAGTGAGGGTCCCTCCGCCGAATTGCCGCCGAATAGCTGGACGTGCCGCCCCTCTCCCGAGTGGCCGCCCCAAGCACCTGCTTGTTCAGCTGGTGCCTGGAGCCGGCCCTGCCTGGTGCTGTCAAAACTCCTGGGTCCCCCCTTCAAGCCGTTAGCTTCTTGTTCGCTGCTGCTCCTCTCATGGAAGGTCTCTTTCCTCATGGCAGTTACTTCAGCCCGAGGAGTCTCTGAAATTAGATCCGAACCCCCCGTACGGTGTTCTACAAGAACAAGGTGTAGCTGCAGCCCCACCCAGCCTTCTTACCATAGGTGGTGTCACAGTTACACACTAATCATGACATATTTCTTCTGGTGTTCTTTTCAAAATTTCACAAATCCAGCAAGGAGCGCAGGTTGCATACTCCAGATGTTAGGTGGGCCCTGGCCTTCTATATCGAAAGAACCAAACCCTTCCATAAGTCGATACAGCTCTTCGTTGCAGTGGCGGAGAGGATAAAAGGTTGGCCGGTTTCGTCTCAGAATCTCCTGCATCAGGTTCTGCTATGAACAAGCAAAAGTGTCACTGCTGGCAATTGTAACTGCCCATTCCACCAGAGCATAGGCTTCATCAGCAGCCTTCTTCATGTAGATGCTGAATCAAGACATCTGCAGAGCCGCTACTTGGTCCTCAGTCCATACCCTCACGTCCCATTACGCCATCACCCAGCAGGCGCAGAACACCAGCTTCAGCAGAGCAGTGTTGCAATCAGCATGTCTGTCCGAGTCTACCTCCACGGGATACTGCTTGTGAGTCACCTAGCATGGAATGGACATGAGCAAGCACTCGAAGAAGAAAAAATGGTTACCTACTTTTTGTAACTGTTGTTCTTCAAGATGTGTTGCTCACGTCCATTCCATGAGCCGTCCTCCTTCCCTGCTGTCGGAGACCGCAAGAAGGAACTGAAAGGGTGAAGATCCGGCAGTGCCTCATATACCGGCGCATGAGCGCGGCTCTCAAGGGGGCACCAGAGCCGGCCCTATGGATACCACTAAGGCAAAAATCTCAGGCAGCTGTGCATGTGACTGTGCATGCACCTAGCATTGAATGGACATGAGCAACACATCTTGAAGAACAACAGTTATGAAAAGTAGGTAACTGTTTTTTATGGCTACCATTAGGATAGGTGCTACCGACTGCAGTTTGAGAATTGCTGCACTAGTATATTGAGCTCGTACTCAAGTTTTCACAGTGAACATTTTCATAGTCCTTTAAGCTGCAGGGTTTAAGAGAGATGGAAGCTTTTATTACTTGTGTGAACTACAGAGGGTTTATTTGGGTTCATTGTACACTGACACACACAGTGGTTGCTAATGGTTACATGCATTTTAAAAGTGTTACAGACTGAGCAAAGTTTAGCCACAGTGGCAATAAATTGACATCTTGCTGTCAACAGGTCAGGCTGGACTCAGTAAACCGCAAAGATGGAACGATCCTATTCCTTTCTGTACCTCCAGCACTTCATCATCTGTTACTTCAGAAAAACATCACCGAGCATGAATTAAACCTGTATAGTTTGTAGCAAAGTGGTGAATACCGAATTGGGATTTGATATGTATGATTCCAGTTAATCCAAAGGTGTTTGGATTAATTGAATATTTTTTTCTCAAAGTAGTACAAATATTGTAAAGTGTGCTAGTGGTGCCAAGCTGTGCCCTCTTGTGGTCCCACATACTGGGGTGTTGATATGGATTCAGCATCCAACAGATTCTGATAGTGAATGTTTATTTGGCAACATTCCCAGAAAAGTGGGGTGTGACACCCTGGCACCCCAGTATTCACCCCTGTCATGTAATTAGGATATGTTTTGCACAAAGTATGCCTTGTGAGGTATCATTCTAAAAGTCTTGATCTGCTAGACATTAATATCTTGTTGGATTGTATGTGTTATCGTCGTACGTGAAGTTATGAGGTTTGGCTATGTATGTGTTACTGAAACATGTTGTGAGGTTGAAAACATCCACAAGCAGCCTTTCAGGTACAACAGTAAAAAGGCCAAACAAGGTTAATGGCTTAGTGAGGAAATGCACACAAGCATGAGGATTACCCCAGGAACTGTGTACAATAGAAACCTCTCAGATAGTAATACACAATGGGAACTGTTTGACCCAGGTCACAGCAAAAGAGCTTTCCAGCAAGTGGGAAGAAGATAAATGGGGGGAAATGACATCATGATGGGACCTCACTCTCCCTACAACAACATACCTGGAAACACCTGAGGAACAAGGACTGAACTGTGAGAAGTGATGGTCCCAGGCTAGAGGGATTTCTAGCCTGTGTATGAAACCTGGAAAACCCAAGCTGCAGAGCCAAGGCAGCTTGTGTTGTGCCTTAAGAATCTGCCAGCCTTTTTTATCACTCAGGGTGAGAATTTGCTACTGATATCCAATTTCTTTAGTATATTAAGCTTAGATTGTGTTTTTGTTTATTTGGTAGGTAATCTGCTTTTATCTATTTATTATCCCTTATAATCACTTAAAATCCTTTTGTAGTTAATAAACTTATTTTATGTTTTAATGTAAACCAGTAAGCTTTGACTGGAGTGCTTGGGGAAAATCTCTGCTTGGTTAGCACAAGTGTGCATTGTTCTCTTCACATTGAGGGAGAGGTGGACTGGGTATTAAACCCGAATACTGGCCAGTTTTGACCAGAGCAGGATGGTACTGCTCTGGGGTCCTGGGCTGGGAAGCTGGGTGTGTCCCTACCTGTGTGAATGCTGGTGAAAGTGCAAGCTTGGAGGGCGTTGCAACTTGTCACAGCAGCACAGTGTGAGAAGGAGCCCAGGCTGGTGGGTCAGAGGGCTCATTGGCACCCTAGTCCCAGGTGGCACCCTGGGGGGAACCTGTCACACCTAGTAGTTTCTAATACTGTAAGGAGGGTTCATTTGACTGCATAGTTAAATTTCCTGGCATCAAATCCTGTCTTGGAAGATCTTTTGGTTAGGGAGGCATCTCAGAGCCTAGTCTGTTCATCGGATTGGGGTTTTGGAAGAGAGAAGTAGATGGGTATTAAGTGAGCCCCTTTGTAAACTCTAGTGATTATTTAAATGCATATTCTCAATCACCCCAAAACAGCTTTGCATTTTACTGTGAAATCCAAAACCATTAACTGAATTTAACAGATGTAAATTGCAAATAATTCTTAAAACAAAATATTAAAAAATCACTTCTGCCTTTATTTACCTGCTGAGTACAGGTTTTTGTATTTTCTTTTCAAGAGTGGAGGGTGTATCTGTTTAAATGAGTGCAGGGAATGTTGTATTAGGTGCTTCGAAAACCTTTAGCTGTCACAGCGGAAACAGTAAGTAGGTCTGAATTTCCTCTGATTGATGTAAATTGAAGTAACTCTATGGAAGTTAATGAAGTAAAAACTGTAAGAGAAGAGAATTAGTCCCTAAATCTTGTTCTTAAGGGCTTGGCTACACTGGCAAATGTACAGCGCTGTGAGTTAAACCTGCCTTCGTACAGCTGAATAGGGAGAGCGCTGCAGTCTGTCCACACTGACAGCTGCCAGCGCACTGTCGTGGCCACATTTGCGGCACTTGCAGCGGCATTGGGAGCAGCGCACTATGGACAGCTATCCCACAGAGCACCTCTTCCCATTTTGGCGCCACTTTGGCGCCGTGGCTTGTGGGAAGGGGGCGGGGGTTGCAGGGCATTCTGGGTCCTGTCCCAACGCCCCATAATGCATCGCTTCACATCCCAGCAATCCCTGTGTTTCCGTCCACATTTGGCGCCATCTTTCAACGGTTATTGTGCAGCGCGATCTGTGTGTTCCGTCTCGGTCTGCGGGAAATGGAGCCCGAACTGCTGAGGAGTATGCTGACGAGTCTCGCCTTCGCGTCACGTTTAGCAGTCGAGCTATTCCTTAGGATCCGAAGTGACAGTGATGAGTCCGACGAGGATTCCGACGATGATAGCGAGTTACGTAACGCGTACGACACGAAATTGCTTGTTTCATTCACGGACATGCTCAGCACCGTGGAACGCCACTTCTGGGCTCGGGAAACAAGCACTGAGTGGTGGGATCACATCGTCCTGCAAGTCTGGGATGACGAGCAGTGGCTGCAGAACTTTCGGATGAGAAAAGCCACTTTCATGGGACTGTGTAAGGAGCTCGCCCCCACCCTGCGGCGCAAGGACACGAGATTGAGAGCTGCCGTGCCGGTGGAGAAGCGGGTGGCTATTGCAATCTGGAAGCTGGCAACTCCAGACAGCTACTGATCGGTCGCGAACCAGTTTGGAGTGGGAAAGTCGACCGTTGGAATCGTGCTGATGCAAGTTTGCAGGGCCATTAATAAAATCCTGCTCAGAAGAACCGTGACTCCGGGTAACGTGCAGGAGATTGTGGATGGCTTTGCACAAATGGGTTTCCCTAACTGTGGAGGGGCAATAGATGGGACGCATATTCCTATTCTGGCCCCGGAGCACCTAGCCTCCGAGTACGTTAATCGGAAGGGGTATTTCTCTATGGTACTCCAGGCGGTAGTGGATCACCGTGGGCGTTTCATTGACATTAACACAGGGTGGCCCGGAAAGGTGCATGATGCACGCATCTTTCGGAACACTGGCGTGTTCAGGAAGCTGGAGGCCGGGACTTTTTTCCCCGATAGGAAGATCACAGTAGGGGAAGTCGAAATGCCCATTGTGATCCTTGGAGACCCCGCTTACCCGCTAATGCCGTGGCTCATGAAACCCTACACAGGGTGCCTTGACAGTAGCAAGGAACGGTTCAACTACAGGCTGAGCCGGTGCCGAATGACTGTGGAGTGTGCTTTTGGCCGTTTAAAGGGCCGCTGGCGATCTCTGTATGGGAAGCTGGACTTGGCAGAAAACAGCATCCCCGCGGTTATATCCGCGTGCTGTACCCTCCATAATATTTGTGAAGGGAGGGGTGAAATATTCAGGCAGGCATGGACCTCCGATGTTCAACACCTGGAGGCTGAATTTGCACAGCCAGAGAGCAGGGCTACTAGACGGGACCAGCACGGGGCTGCTAGGATTAGGGATGCCTTGAGGGAGCAATTTGAGGCTGAAAGCCAGCAGTAATGTCTGGTGCCCTGTGGTTACAATGTTGGTAGGAATCTGTGTTTGCTTCACTGATTTGCAGTGCCTGGTTCCTGGCCTAATGGATCTTTTACTTTATGCAATAATAAAGAATGTTTTCAAAACCAAAATATCCATTTATTGAAAAGAAAATAAATTTATTGAAAGAAACAACTGTTTGGGAATCAAGAAAGGGCAATGGGGTGGGGTGGGGTTGGGATGGGGAATGGTACAATCAGAGATCTGCGTATGTCCTGTCTCCACTGCTTTGCATTGAGTGCTGCACTTCATGATGTCTATACTGCATGGTGATGGGGGTTGAGTGCAGGGGGTAAGGCTCGTAGTTTTCAGAGCTGGGTGGTGAAGATACCGGTGTTGGAGGCAGCAGTTGGCGGTAAGAACCCGCACGTTGGGGAAAGTGGGTTGGAGGGGACATGGGGGCACAAGGTAACGAGTTTTGGGGCAAGGGCTGCATGGGGGGGCGGGCGCGGTAGTGCTCCGCCTGCATGGCTACGAGCTCCTGGATAGAGTCTGCTTGGCGCTCCATGATGGTTATCAGCCTATCCGTGCTTTGCTGCCGGTGCTGTGTGGCCTGCCGCCGGTGCGATGAGTTTTCCTGGCGGATCCTGCTTTCTGTCTCCCTCCACTCCTGCGCTCTCTCCCTCCACTCCTGGGCTTTTTGATTTTCTTTAACAGACTGCTGCATGACTTGGTGCAGCATGTCTTCCTTGCTTTTCCGCGGTCTCCTCCGGAGTCTTTGCAGTCTTTGAGCAGGTGTAAACACGGACGGCTGAGGTCTCAAGGTTGCATCTGCAAAGGCAAAATGCAACACTTAACAGAGGCAGCATTGTTTAAACCAGACAGAGTAATCATTCCCCCGCACTTGAGGAGGGCACACACAGTGTACACAATAGCATAATTTTCCTGTCCCAAAGAGAGCGGACATAACCCACGGGAGCCCCAAAATGGTGAGTAAGGGGGACTGATTGTTTCTGGGCTGCACTGTCTTCTGGGTTTCTGTGCCTTGGGGAGAGCCAACAGCTGCAGGGGGCACCTACACTGAACACTGTCCCAAAATTTTCCACAGGAGTCCATCCTGGAAGATATCTCACTGCTGAGGGTGACCTGGGAAGCAAGGGAGGGTCTTCTACTGCAATGCGGCTTCCGCCCTGGCCCATATGCAGCTTCACTGTGTGCAGCAATGGTCCCCCCGCCCCTCGTGGCACAGTGGCGCGGACACGTTAGCCTGACTGGGACAAGGACCACGGTGGCTCTCCCAAGAAACCTGCGCAAGCGCATTGCCCACATTCTGGATGAGACTTTCGAAGAGATTACCGCGGCCGATTACCGCAATGTGATAGGCCACATCAATGCACTATTCCACATCTAGGCATGCATGCATGCATGCAGCCATAACCCTCCTCTCCCGAAAAACTTCCTTCCCAAAGCTTACCAGGAACACGCTCTTCAGTTTGTCCTTCACCAAGTACCGGCTGCTGCGACTGGCTAGCTTCCTCCTGGCTCGAGAAGAGCTCCTGGCTGCATGCACCCAGGGATTCCGGGTTGTCTCCCACCGCCCCAGCACCCTCACTCCCGCTTTCCTCCTCGTCCTCCTCCTCCACTTCCTCCACCACCCACTCTGAAGTGTCCATGGTGGTGCTCGGCATGGAGGTGGGGTCACTCCCAAGTATCGCATCCAGCTCTTTATAGAATCTGCAGGTCGTGGGGGGAGCACCCGAGCGGCTGTTTGCCTCGCGGGCTTTGCGGTAGGCATTCTGCAGCTCCTTCACCTTAATCCTGCACTGCAGAGCATCCCGGTCATGGCCCCTTTCAATCATGGCCCTTGATATCTGCCCGTAGGTATCGTAATTCCTACGGCTGGAGCGCAGCTGGGACTGGACAGCTTCCTCCCCCCAAACACTGATGAGGTCCAGCAACTCGCCATTGCTCCATGCTGGGGCTCGCCTGGCGCGTGGAGGCATGGTCACCTGGAAAGATTCGCTGATAGCACTCCACACCTGGCTGGCTGAGCAAACAGGAAGGGGATTTTTAAAATTCCCGGGGAATTTAAAGGGTGGGTCTGACGGTTGGTCACCTGAGGCCAGGGCAGTAGAGTTCGAACTGATGACCAGAGTGGCTAGAACAGGCATTGTGGGATACTGCCGAATACTTCTGGAGGCCAATCAGTGCGCATTGGGCGGCTACACTGGCGCCGCAGCGCTGCAGCAGCAGCGCAATTCTCCTTATTCCTCTGGCGGAGGTGGAGTACAAGCAGCGCTGTATCTGCGGAGATACAGCGCTGTACGTGCCTTGCCAGTGTGGACGGGGAGTGAGTTACAGCGCTGTGGGCGGCTTTAGTGCGCTGTAACTTGCCAGTGTAGCCAAGCCCTAAATCTTGCAAGGTAAGTGAAAGAGAAACTGATGTTCATATATTTTGTTGAAAAAGTATATACAGTTCAGCATTTATATATGTTTATTTTGTTAATGATTTAGGATTTTTAATGGCTTGTTAATGTTTGTAAAGCTGTGTAGTTCACCTTTGAAAAAGCAGCTGCATCAGTTTTGGTCAATGGAGCATTCTGAATGCTCATAAAGAGGGAAGCACATTTTCCCCTGTATCAGGCTGTTAATACAGTTGAAATGGAAATTGTCTCTAAAGCCAGCCTCCTGCTGGTGGCCCCACACAGCTGAAAAATGGCATGATTTGGGGGTTCTCTTTCTGATTGTTAAAGGAAGAAGATGAAAATTAAGTGCATAGTGCTCCAGCACTGCTGGTGTCTCAGATGATGTCATAATTTGGCTGTACAAGAACCACACTGAGAGGCTGAGCAATGCTGATTTGAATTCCAAATACTATACAATAGACATCTACCTGGTGAAAAATTAATCTCTATGTTATGACCCATGGGTGTTGAACCCAGGTCTGTAGGATTCATAGGAGTAGCTGCACCCCAACCCTCCACTTGGCAACCTGCTGACAATCACTTACCTGGGACACATGAAGCCCAACCCCAATGTGAGGCTTCACCCCTGAAGTCCAATTGCCGAAGTCCCAGAATGACTGACAGGGCTGCTGGCCCTACTTAAACCAGCATCAGGAACAGGAACTGTCTGAACTGGGCTCCACCCTGCTCTGGACTGTGTGCCTTGTGCTTCCTGCCCTTGTTCCCCCACCTTGATTTCCTGGCATCCCGAACCAGCTTGACTCCTGGCACCTGAGTTGTGGTTCATATAGGAGGTCTGCGAGGTCCCAGGTGGAGCTCTTAACTACAGCACAGCATTAGTGTGAAATGTGAGGGCATGTCTTCACTAGCAATGTTCCTGACCTCCAGCTTGGCTCCTGCCTCTGATTCTCTGGTTTCTGACTTGTGGTTCTGATCTCCAGTTTGTCTGCTGCTTCTAGCCTCCTAGTATTTTCACCTAGCCAACTCCTGATTACTGTCTCATGACTTCTGACTCCAACTACTAGGTCTGGCTATGCATGACCTGTCCATGACACTATGTATGACGTTAATGTTGAGTGAAATAAGTACAGCTTCTTGTTAAGGGAATGGAACAGCCTTTCATCTTCAAAAAATAAATAAATACAAAACTCACTCATGTAGGTCTGATTGTGGGTTTGGGTTGGAATAGCTGATGGCAGTAGGTTGCTCTGGACTATGTTATTTATCTCTTGTCCTCTCTTTTCCCAGTTAAAGCATTGTCAGCCTAACCTCCTACAGGGCCAGCCTTATCAGCAACTGCTTGTATAGGGCTTAGACATCAAATAGTCTGAGGAGAACCAGACTGCCAGCATGAAAGCAAAGTTTTCTTCTCCTCTTCAATTAACACTTTTCATGTTGCAGTGACTTCCCTAGGAAAACCACATGGGGTATGACTTGCACTCCCTTTAGAGTTCCAAACTGACTTTATATCACCCAATAAGGGTCACTGTTAGATCTTCTCCTCTCCTCGTCTCGTGAACTGCTAGTGCCACTTCCACAGTGCTTCCATCTCCCACCAGCATAGCAAGAAAGAAGCAGTGACTGAGATTCATCCTTTAGTAAAAATACTATCTTACCACCCCTGTGCCAGCCCCAGATTGAGGCTGTGTTTTAAGATTTCCTCATATATGTAACTCCAAAGACTCTACTTGATTTACTGTTGGTGTGATATGATGGTTTCTGACTGTATGTCACTATATTTAGTCAGTGTCTTTCTGTGGCAGACTCCAGTAAAGGAAAGACACTGCGTAATGGAAAGATGCCAGTGGACTAAGTTACGGGTGCCTTGTAACCACTTATTTTTACAGGGAAAGTTATTTTTTGACTTAAAATGATTTTATGCCAGATATTTTTTTCCCTTTAAAGCTTCTGTTGTGTGAGTCATTGCTGATTATGGCATTTTAATCCTGGATTATTACAAACCGGTTATATTGTTGAAGTCTGGGGATAGAATCCAGTAGGAAGAAATCCATATGACTAATTTTTATATGCTGCAGGGTGACCATATTTCCGAAAGAGAGAACGGGACACCCCCAGCCGCTTGCCTGAGGCCCCTCCTTCCCCCGCGAGGCTGTTTCCCACCACTGGAACCCTGAGTAGGGCCCCCTCAGCAGTCTGTCACTGGAACATTGCAGGGAGCTCCCTGTCACCTGTCGCTGGAACCATGCCAGGGCCCTCAGGCTGCCAGCTCCAGAGTCCCACAGCCCCTGGGGCTGAAGCAGAGAATGTTACGGAGGTCTCTGGAAGTCACGGATTCCATGACTTCCATGACATAAACATAGCCTTAACTATAACTCTTGTATATTCTGATGAGAAATGTCCTATAGAGCCTGTTGCATATATGTAACCTCACTTAGGGGTTGCATGAGTGCAGATGGGTAAGACATGGCCCATTGTGTGTAGTGTGTTGCATTTTAAAACAAACTGTAATCTGTGGTTTGAGTGTGTGTGCATTTTTTGTGGGACCAATTTAAAATATTTATAAATAAAAATAACTCTATTAGTTCCCCTGGTGTATATTTCTGCTTATATCAGGGATGTTGAAGCTTGGAAAAGGAAGTAAACAAACATGTTATGTTAGTTTCAGGTCTGTTAGAAATGCAAACACTAAAATTAAATGTTTACCACGTAGAGAAGGGCACAATTGACAGGGAACGATTACTAAAGCTTTTAAGAGAGCATGGAACAATTTTAAAGAAAATTCAGACTGGAAGAAAATGACTGGACACTGCCTGGCAGTAATATTATGTTTACAGTATGTTTTATAATTCAGACCTACATGCTGACTTTTTTTGGTATAACAGTGTTAATCAGTCAAAAATCCTTTCTTCTAGGGAAACAAAGTTTTATTAACAAGTGCAGTTGTTGTGGAGGAAGTTTTAAAACTGAAATTCCTGTTCTCTAGAACTGTGTATAGTATTTGTTTTTCTTTTCTTTACTCTTTTTTTGAACTACTTTCAAGATTCTTTTTAATAGTTTTGTCAATGAAGAATGAATAGATTGGTTTAACCGTCAGTACAATTGTTATACCTTTTATTTCCCTCCCCCCCCCATTTCCTTTCTTTTCACCTACTCTATAGCTGATAAAGCTGCAATCTGTAAAATTTGCTGAGGCTTGTGTTCTAATATGGCTGCTTATGTTGAAGTATTAGGAAGAAACCAGATATTTGCCCCAATCCTGCTAACACTTACATACATGCTTAATTCTACTGCTGTGAGGAGCCCCATTTGAAAGCAGTAAAGTTGAGCACATGCGTGTTTCTGAAATCAGGACTATTATCTTTCTTTCTAGTATTCAATTAAATGTGTACAGGTCTGTCGCATCTTAGGCGCATTTAACATGCGCGATTTCAGCTTTATGCGGTCGGCAAAAAAAAAAAAGAGAGAAAAATAACAATTTAAATACTGTTTCTGTAGTGCGGGCGATTCCGCCCGCCATTACACTCAATGTAATTTTGACTATACAGGTCTGTCGCATCTTAGGCGCATTTAACATGTGCGATTTCAGCTTTACGCAGTCGGCAAAAACAAGAAAAAAAAAGAAGAGAAAAATAACAATTTAAATACTGTTTCTGTAGTGCGGGCGATTCTGCCCGCCATTACACTCAATGTAATTTTGACTATACGTGATTTTCGCTTTAGGCGCTGACTACGGAACGTAACCCCAGCGTAAGATGAGACAGACCTGTATAGAGCCCTGCTTAAACAGTGTGCCTTGAACTTTTTTTTTTTTTTGAAGTCTTAAAAAAATACTAAAGGTTGTTTTTTTGGCTTCCCATTAATGTTTGTAAGAGCCTTGTCAGTAAGGGAAAAACTGAGCAAGCGCCTGATCCAAAGCCTATTGTGCAATTGGATCCATGTGAGTGGGCCCTTCTGCTCTTATGCATGAAGCCTATGTATGCTTCATTTTCCTCTGTACTTAGCATTGCTACCCAGTGCAGCAAAAGGGTTTAGTCCGCTCTTGAAGCGGAGCAAGAGAGGTGAGGTGTGTGTGTTGGAAGTTACTTACTGCCTGGGTTGAATGAATGAGTCGTGAAAGAATGGGTTGAAACTGACCTAGTTCAGCAGAAGGTCCGGCGCGACCATGAGACCCCCAATGACTGAACAATGGACACACAAACAGCAGGAAACCCCAGCAGGTGAAACGTGAACTCAGTTGGAGAACAAAGGAAAAGTGTGTTGAGTGGCTGGAATCAGGACTGCCCAGTGAAGAGACAGCTCATCTTTGGCTGGCAAAGGGAGAGACCCAGAGCAGGGGCGCCAATTAGGGGGATCTAGGGGGGGCGGGAGGCCCCCCCC
>QXTE01000146.1:2479507-2499162 GCA_003942145.1 Platysternon megacephalum
AAAAAAAAAAAAAAAGAGAAAAATAACAATTTAAATACTGTTTCTGTAGTGCGGGCGATTCCGCCCGCCATTACACTCAATGTAATTTTGACTATACAGGTCTGTCGCATCTTAGGCGCATTTAACATGTGCGATTTCAGCTTTACGCAGTCGGCAAAAACAAGAAAAAAAAAGAAGAGAAAAATAACAATTTAAATACTGTTTCTGTAGTGCGGGCGATTCTGCCCGCCATTACACTCAATGTAATTTTGACTATACGTGATTTTCGCTTTAGGCGCTGACTACGGAACGTAACCCCAGCGTAAGATGAGACAGACCTGTATAGAGCCCTGCTTAAACAGTGTGCCTTGAATTTTTTTTTTTTTTTAGAAGTCTTAAAAAAATACTAAAGGTTGTTTTTTTGGCTTCCCATTAATGTTTGTAAGAGCCTTGTCAGTAAGGGAAAAACTGAGCAAGCGCCTGATCCAAAGCCTATTGTGCAATTGGATCCATGTGAGTGGGCCCTTCTGCTCTTATGCATGAAGCCTATGTATGCTTCATTTTCCTCTGTACTTAGCATTGCTACCCAGTGCAGCAAAAGGGTTTAGTCCGCTCTTGAAGCGGAGCAAGAGAGGTGAGGTGTGTGTGTTGGAAGTTACTTACTGCCTGGGTTGAATGAATGAGTCGTGAAAGAATGGGTTGAAACTGACCTAGTTCAGCAGAAGGTCCGGCGCGACCATGAGACCCCCAATGACTGAACAATGGACACACAAACAGCAGGAAACCCCAGCAGGTGAAACGTGAACTCAGTTGGAGAACAAAGGAAAAGTGTGTTGAGTGGCTGGAATCAGGACTGCCCAGTGAAGAGACAGCTCATCTTTGGCTGGCAAAGGGAGAGACCCAGAGCAGGGGCGCCAATTAGGGGGATCTAGGGGGGGCGGGAGGCCCCCCCCCCTCGAGTTTCATATAGGACAGGGGTGGCCAACCTGAGCCTGAGAAGGAGCCAGAATTTACCAATGTACATTGCCAAAGAGCCACAGTAATATGTCAGCAGCCCCCCATCAGCCTCCCACCCACCAGCAGCGCCTCCCACCCACCAGCAGCCCCACCGATCAGCACCTCCCCCTCCCTCCCCGCACCGTCTGATCAGCAGTTTTGTGGCGTGCAGAG
The DNA here is from genome assembly GCA_003942145.1 of Platysternon megacephalum. Taxonomy (NCBI): domain Eukaryota; kingdom Metazoa; phylum Chordata; order Testudines; family Platysternidae; genus Platysternon; species Platysternon megacephalum. Next base: position 2,480,657 of record QXTE01000146.1, read on the forward strand.
AGCTCTGGGGGAGAGGGGGGAGGAGCGAGGGCACGGCCTGCTCAGGGGAGGGGGCAGGGCCTGTGGCAGAGCCAGGGGTTGAGCAGTGAGCATCCCCTGGCACATTGGAAAGTTGGTGCCTGTAGCTCCAACTTTGGAGTCGGTGCCTATACAAGGAGCCGCATATTAACTTTTGAAGAGCTGCATGTGGCTCCGGAACCACAGATTGGCCACCCCTGATATAGGAGGTGTGCGAGGTCCCAGGTGGAGCTCTTAACTATAGCACAGCATTAGTGTGAAATGTGAGGGCATGTCTTCACTAGCAATGTTAAAGCGCTGCCGTGGCAGCGCTTTAACGTGGCTGTGTAGCCGCGGCACCAGCGCTTGGAGAGAGCTCTCCCAGCACTATAAAAAAACCACCTCCACGAGGGGAGTAGCTAAAAGCACTGTCTACACTGCCACTTTACAGCGCTGAAACTTGCAGCGCTCAGGGGTGTGTTTTTTCACACCCCTGAGTGAGATAGTTGCAGCACTGTAAAGTGGCAGTGTAGACAAGGCCTAAATTCTGCAGAAGAGAGGTGCCCCTGGGGCAGGGCGTCAGTATTTTGTTTACAAACTGAGGCAGGGAGATTAAGATAAGAAAGGGCTGGTGATTAAATTAAAGATCTGGAAGTCTAGCCTGTAAAACAGGAATCCGGGGGTGGGGAGGGTTTTAGAGTGAAGGCAGGGAACTGACGCCCTGTCTACACTGGCAAGTTTCTGCACAGTAAAGCAGCTTTCTGCGCTGTAACTCCTGAAGTGTACACACTGCCAAGCCACTTAGTGCGCAGAACTGCGCAGTTGTAGTGCTTTAAAAAACCCACCCCAACGAGAGGCGTAGAGCTTTCTGTGCCAGGGCTACAGCGCTGTGGTGCCAGTGTAGACACCGTGGCGATTACAGCGCTGCGATTGGCCTCCGGGAGGTGTCCCACAATGACTGTTCTCACCTCTCGTCATCGGTTTGAACTCTACTGCCCTGCCCTCAGATGACCAACCGTCATCCCCACCCCGTAAATTCCTTTGGAAATTTGAAAGTCCCCTTCCTGTTTGCTCGGTGATGCGTGCAGTGGTCTCAGTGCATCTTTCCAGGTGGCCATGCTCCACGCACCAGGTGATCCCCCACTTGGAGAGGTGCCGAGCTGCTGTACCTCATCAGCATTTGGGGAGAGGAGGCTGTCCAGTCCCAGTTGCGCTCCAGCAGTAGGAATTATGATACCTATGGACAGATTTCACGATGCATGACAGAAAGGGGCCATGACTGGGACACACTGAAATGCAGCGTCAAACTGAAGGAGCTGTGGATTGCCTACCACAAGGTGCGGGAGGCAAACCGCTGCTCCAGTGCTGCGCCTATGATCTTCCGGTTCTACAAAGAGCTGGACACGATACTCGGCGGCAACCCCACCTCCACTGCGAAGACCAATGTGAATATTTTGGTGGCTTGCATAACAGTCAAGAGTGGACCAAGCCAGGAGGAGGAAATCTTGGATGAGGATGTGGAGGGGAGGGGGACCCAGAGGCAGAGGATGACTTGGAGGCCAGAGATGCATGCAGCCAGCTCTTTTCTACCCCGGAGGACGCTAGCCAGTCACAGCTGTCAGAGATTGGCGAAGCGCAAACAGGATGGGAGGCCCCTGGTAAGTGGAGCTGATTTTGGGAATCGCTGAAGCGAGTTGTTGGGGGCAGGAGGGTTGCAGAAAGCAGGCTTGTCTCCTACCGCATGCCTAGTCTGAGCGGCAGAACAGGCTGATGATTGACTCCCTCTCTTCACGGGAATCTCCCTCAGAGATCTGCAGGAAATTCTCGTGGAGATACTGGGCAATCTGCTGCTGCAGGTTCTTTGGCAGAGCTGCTTTGTTTCCTGCCCCATTAACGGTAACTTTTCCGCGCCACTGTGCCATTGGGGATCAGGGACATTGCTGCACACAGACGAGCTGCAGGGGCCAGGGCGGAAGCCGCTGGCTTGGAGAGGACCCTCCCTTGATTCCCTGCTCACCCTCAGCAGCGAGATATCTTCCATAATGATCACATCCTGTAGAAAGGGTGGGGACAGGATGATTATCAGGCCCCCCCAACGGTGCCGGCTCTCCCCAAGAGCCACGTGTCCAATGTACAGCAGGGTCTGGGAAGAGTGATTTACCCTGTCCTTGTGGCTATTCACCATTTTGGGGGTCTTGTGGCTCATGTGTGCTTGCCTGGGGTCAGCCAGTTAGTGACAGGTGTGTGAGTACAGGCTATGTTTTAAAACATTGAATCAGTGTTGTCTGTGTTGCAAACAATACTGCTTCTGTAAAATGTTGCGTTTAAACTTCACAGAGATGACGTTGGGAGCCCAGCCTCCCTCTTTGTTATTGGCGGCTGAACGGCTGCGCAGAATTAGAAAGCAACCAAGAAGAACTACGGACGACTGTCTGCATTATGTTATGATGCACTCTGCCGAGAAACAGGAATTGAAGGAGTGGTGGGACAGCGAGAAGAGGGACCAAAAGGAGAACACGGCACGCCAGAATGAAGCCACGGAGCGGCTCTTAAATGTTATGGATCACCAAACAGACACGCTGCAGATGATACTAGCTCTTCAAACCGAGCAGCTCCACGCCCACCCTCCCCTGTAGCCACTGTTGCAAAACACTTTCCCATGAGCCCCCAGACACTGCCAACACACTCTTATCAACCTCCTGGCTCCAGTCTATACCTGCAGCATTCCACTCCTCCCCTCTCACGGTCCAGCACTGTGGACTCCCAGTACCCACTGCACTCAACACCCATCCCTCTGCAGTTTGGCCCTGCTGAAGTACAGTACCTGCTGCATTGTACTCCAAAGGAGAAGGTTGAATATGATCCCTGGACATACACAAATCTTTAGCCGTTCCAGGACCCCTCCTTCCCTTCTCCCATCCCCCTCCCTCCTGATGGTTTTTTTTTTTTTTTTACTCTCTCCTCCGGTTGTTGTCTTTCAATAAAAGAATTGTGTTGGTTTGAAAGCACTCTTTATTCTCTTAATTGAAAGCAAAAAGAGCACTGCAAAGCAACATACAATTATGTTAAATCCCCTTATTGCATCATGTGCACCAATCACCTCCTGGCATTACAAGCACTGCACTCCCGAGCATAGCAACAAATATTAGTGGCTTTCAACTTTAAATTGCTGCCTCAAGGCATCCCTCATCCTTATGGCCCCACACTGTGCCCCTCTAATAGCCCTGGTCTCTGGCTCTTCAAACTCAGCCTCCAGGCGCTGAGCCTCTGTGGTCCAGCCCTGAGTGAAGCTTTCACCCTTCCCTTCACAAATATTATAGAGTGTACAGCACGGAGCTATAAACATAGGAATATTGTCAATGGCCAGCTCCAGCTTCCCACAGAGGCAGCGCCAGTGGGCTTTTAAATGGCCAAAAGCACATTCAACAGTCATTCTGCACTTGCTCAGCCTGTTGTTGAACCACTCCTTGCTGCTGTCAAGTTGTCCCGTGTATGGCTTCATAAGTCACAGCATTAAGGAGTAGACGGGGTCTCCCAGGATCACAATGGGCATTTTTACTTCCCCTACGGTGATCTTCTGGTCCAGGAAGAAAGTCCCTGCTTGCAACTTCCTGAACAGGCCAGTGTTCCGAAAGATGCATGCGTCATGCACCTTTCTGGACCAGCCTGAGTTATTGTCTGTGAAACGCCCATGGTGATCCACAAGTGCCCGGAGAACCATTGAGAAATACCCCTTGCGATTAATGTACTCGGTGGCTAGGTGGTCTGGTGCCAGAATATGCGTGCCATCTATCGCCCCTCCACAGTTAGGGAAGCCCATTTGTGCAAAGCCATCTACAATGTCACGCACATTGCCCAGAGTCACGGTCTTTCGGAGCAGGATGTGATTAATGGCCCTGCACACTTCCGTCAACACGAGTCCAACGGTCAACTTTCCCACTTCAAACTGGTTAGCGACCAATCGGTAGCAGTCTGGAGTAGCCAGTTTCCACAGTGCGATCACCACACACTTCTCCAGCGGCAGGGCAGGTCTCGTTCTTGTGTCCTTGCGCAGCAGGGCTGGGGTGAGTGTGAGCTCATCATGAATGTGTCTTTCCTCATCTGAAAGTTCTACAGCCACTGCTCGTCATCCCAGATGTGCATGATGATGTGATCCCACCACTCAGTGCTGGTTTCCCAAGCCCAAAAGCAGCGTTCCAGTGTGGTCAGCACCTCCGTGAATGCCACAAGCAATCTCATGTCGTAGCTACTACATGTGGCGAGATCAGTGTCGCACTCCTCATGCCTTTGTAGTTTAAGGAATAACTCCACTGCCATTCTTGATGTGTTAGAACAAGCAGTATACTGGTCAACAGTTCGGGATCCATTCCTGCAGCCCAAAGAGGCAGAGCGTGCAGTACACAAACCCTTGAAAGATGGCGCCAAATGCAAATGGAAATACAGGGATTTCTGTGATGCGAAGCAATGCATCACTGGTCATTGGGACAGGACCCAGGATGCCCCGTGACCCTCTCCGCCTTCCCACAACTCTTAGTGGCAGAAGAGAAAGAGGTGCTCTGTGGAACAGCTGCCCAGAGTGCACCGCTCCGAATACCGCTGGAAGTGTGAACACGCTATTGCACAGGCAGTTGACAGTGTGAACACACAACAGCGGTTTCCCTTCAGTGCTCTCTGAGTGACGCTGTAACTGCTGGTGATGTAACTTTGCCAGTGTAGACGTGCCCAAAGTAAAAATACAGCCAAGCCCTCTGAGCCAAGGTTACATTCAGAAAAGGGGGAGTTTTGGAGGCGTAGGTGAAAAGAAGGGGTCAAAACTGGGAGAAGGACTAGCAATGGTATAGAGAAGTTCCCATTCTACCTGTGGTACTTATGTGGCCCCATCACCATAGTATCTGAGCTCCTCACAAGGTCTGACCTATTTCTCCTCACAGCCCCTCGGTGAGGTAGAGCAGCTCTGTTATCCCCATTGTACAGATAGGGCACTGAGGCACAGAGATACTAAAGGCCAGATTTTCAAAGATATTTAGGCACCTAGTGGGATTTCAAAAGCACCTAGAAGAATAGGTGCTTTGTAAACCCCACTAGATACTTAGCTGCATCTTTGGGTGCCTAAAAACCTTTGAAACTCTGTCCCTAAGGCACTGGCCTGAGGTCATACAGAAAATCCATGATAGGGTGACCAGATAGCAAATGTGAAAAATCAGGGCAGGGGGTGGGGGGGGGGGGGAATAGGCGCCTATATAAGAAAAAGCCCTGAATATCAGGACTGTCCCTATAAAATTGGGACATCTGGTCACCCTAGTCCATGGGGGGTGAGGGGGGTGGAGAGTAGAACCCAGGTCTTTCGGGGCTAGCTCCCCATCCAGCAGACCAGCCTATCTCTCTGCTGCATGCTGCAAAAAAAGAGGACTCTGATAGATGGGAGCAAAACCAAGGCGGCCAGTTCTCTGAGACTCCAGCAAACACTCCCAGGAGGTTGCGATGGATGTCATGGTTGACAGCATGAAAAGCAGCACAAAGGTTGGGAAAGATGGAGAATGAGAGTCAGATTTATTTAGCATGTGCATAGTCGTCTAGCCAAGCGATGGCATCTTCAGTGGCGTGATGCAGTTCTTCTAGGCCACTACTGAACCTAGTCAGCAGGCATTCATTGACAATGTGCCTCATCGTCTGTGTTGTGCCACAGCTGCCCAAAGGGCTGTCACGAAGGCCCCAGCGATACTGGTTGGCTGCACAGAGACCTTGCCTGGACCGCAACCTGTTCAACAGGGACCATGAGTCAGATGAGAGGAGATCACTTAACTCCCAAGGGGTGGCAGGTTCTGCCCCATGCTGGGTTGTAGAGCAATGGCTGCTGTGCAATTTTACATTTTAACTGAAAAGCATTTTGTCATTTTTTGTTCTAAGTCTGAGAAAAGGAAGGAATCAGAAAGTGTCGTATAAGTATCAGATATATTTATGCCTCAAATTCTTAGGGTTTCAGCTATATCCAAGCCAATTCCAGAACAAGAAACAGAAACTGCATTCACAGAGTCCATAAAGTCGAAGATTATTGTCATGATTTGTATTATTCACTGAGCATCATCTGCGGTGCTCAGCACTGTTCAAAATATGCCAGAAAATGTAGTCACTGAGTCAACGTGTACAAAATGTGTAGCCCTGCATAAGATGGCTCAGATATTTAAGTATGAAGTGTATAGTTATTAAGTACATGTTAATATCTATGAGGGGAGGCACTGATGGCAATAGACGTTTTACTGGATTAAGGACAAGAAGATTTGACTCTCCAACTTTCTTTCTAGAGGAAGAGCTGCCCAGAGCTCCTGTGCCTGTTTATTTTCCTTTTCTGTGTGCAGTGGCCCTGATATACCGCAGAAGTCTGTTTTTTCCGCCTCAACTTTAAAATATAGAATTTTCTTGGTGTTTGGTTTTAAATATTCTCCTGTGAGAACCGCAACTCAATCACTGTAGTGTTGTGTTTAAGACCCTTCTGGAAAGTAACTAGCCTTTACACAAAAGTAAAAGCAGTGTTGCCAACTCTCATGATTTTGTCATGAGTCTCATGATAATTGTTTTCCTTAAAGCCCCAGCTCCTGGAGTCAAGTGGATATGTGATGATTTCAGCCTTCATTCTTAAAGAAAAATGAAGTTTCTAGCCCTCATGGCTGTGGAGAAAGCTTCAAAATGTGCACCCTAAAGGCTCAAAAAGCAGAAGGCAAACTGATGATTTTAAAGCCAATCTTATGATTTTTGGTGAGCCTGATTCATGATTTTTGAACATTTGGGATTGGAAATACTGTGAAAGTGACTTGAAAGTGTCAGTTTCACTCCTGTTTAAGGTTAGTTTCTAGTCTATTAGTTGTAGTGAGGTAACACACCCAGAGTCCCAACCAGGTGCAGTATAAACTCATGGGGCCTTGCCCTAGTAGGATGTTTCCAAAGTTAAAGGATCTATTCCAAGCTTTATGAACTGTAAAAGAGTGATAGAAAGTAATCTAGATTTTTCTACAATTGTTTCAATTGTTCTATTCAAGAGTTAGTAAAAAAGAATATACTTTAACATTTTAAACCTAACCAGTGTCCCTTAAGTGACTTGACACAAGATGTGAGAACATGTTAGTATTAGAGTTGAGTGGGTCTAATATTTATTTAATCCTCTTTTTTTATATAGGAATTAGATACAGTGCTCCTATATAATTTCTAAGTTATTATCTGCAAAAAAACCCCTAGAGTTTTCAGATGCCTAACATGGTTAAAGTTGCCCCCCGGTACCAAAATCTGAAATGGCACCTCTGAGCCAGAGCCAGAAATGTTCAGGCCAGGAGGGGCAATGGCTTAACCTTTGCCTATCTCTGCTAACCTAAGGACTTTCAGATTCTTTATGCCAGGTGACTAATACATTGTTACCCTGTTTTGAAAAGGCTGCCTGTTGTTGTTGCAGATACTCACTGAGAGCACTGCGCCCCGAAGAGTTACAGTTCAAGTCTCCCATGGGAGTCTGGCTTGGCTGGATTCACTGCAGGGAGCCACAGAGAGAGAGAATCACTCAGTTCTGGAGTCTTGGAGCCTCTGTGGAGTTGTGTGTACCCTTGGGGTTCAGCACACTAAAGGGGTCACTCCCAAGGGACTGGTAACAGGCAGACGCATAGACCACACCCTGTGGATCTGTGACACCTTACAAAGCCCTATTGACGTCAGAGGGCTCCTGCACAAGTATAAGTCTCCGTGTGTGTGTATCTGATTGGCGGAGCTGGGCCTAACTGATTATAGAGAAGGGAAACTAACTGTACACAAAGTGCTGTGAAATCCATAAACAAACTGAATAAAAATAGAGAAACTTTTTCTAACTTCTTTCAGCCATCGCTGTCTTGGGTGTGCAGCTACAACATTTTCATACAGAAATGTGATTTTCAAGGTTGACATTGCATGGGTGGAATCCTGGCCCTATTGAAGTCAGTGGCAAAACTCCCATTGACTTCACTGAGGCCAGGATTTCATCACGTGTCTTGAATATAGAAAATGTTGAATGATTAGAATATTTATATTCAAGGCTCCATTTCAGTGAGTGAGACTTTTTTTTTTAAAAAACATGGTCTTAATAATGTGTTAATTGCTTCTAAGCCTTTGGATAATTAAAAAAAAAGACAATATTCTGCTAAAAATNTTAACACATGGTCTTAATACTGTGTTAATTGCTTCTAAGCCTTTGGATAATTAAAAAAAAAGACAATATTCTGCTAAAAATCTGCTTGGGTTAATGTTAATGGTAGGTAGCTTACCTGCAGTAGGACTTTTCCAGCTTTTGCTGTTCCCCTAGTGATTTGTATCATTTAATGTTCTTTTCACTGTCCCCTTTTTAAGAGGCTGTTGTTCAGAGAGGAGCACAGGTCCGGAAGTGGTTGTTCTTGGCAAACAGCTGGCACTGCTTAGTTGTACTTTGTGATCTGACTATATTGATAAGCAATGGGATTTCTATCCCGAGTGTGTCATAGATATTAACACTCTGTATCAAAAGCTGCTGCTTGATACCTCTAAAGGGAACTCGCATGAACCATTACATGAGAGGATGGTGTGCTTGGTAAGCAGAAACCACAGTAAGGAATTTGCTTTACTGGGATAGGCTACAGTTGTAAACTCTCTCCTCTCCCAGCCTGCTTGAGCTGTCCGTTTTTCAACCTCTCTCTGTGGATCTGGGATCTTACTCCCTCTCAGCCATTCAGACTCCATGATGCACAGAGTGAGACATCAGGTGAGGTAGCCTCATGAGTGTCATCATCAAAAAGATGAACAGGAGTAAAAAGCTATTTCAGGACCTGGCAGAAAAAGCAGCCTTTCAGAGACTGAGTGGGTCAAATTCTGCCATCAGTTACCTGTAGCAGGACAGAGGGCAAACTTTGCATAAGGCATCCCGTATCGGGTATTAATTACAATCTTAATCTTAAATTGAGTTGTCTCTATTCTTTCATTCCTAAATACGGCAGAAAGCTGTTAAGTACTTAGTGTACAAAGAAAAATATAAACAGTGAGTTGCCAGTTTCTTGTTTCTGTGATTGCTCTGAGATTGCAAAATGGACATGTCTGAATAAAGAGACATAGCCAAGCGCCAGCCTTTCATTAAATATTTGAAAAGTATTAGCATTTTAATCAGTCATAAGAACATAAGAAAATAAGAAAGGCCGTACCGGGTCAGACCAAAGGTCCATCTAGCCCAGTATCTGTCTATCGACAGTGGCCAATGCCAGGTGCCCCAGAGGGAGTGAACCTAACAGGCAATGATCAAGTGATCTCTCTCCTGCCATCCATCTCCATCCTCTTGACGAACAGAGGCTAGGGACACCATTCTTACCCATCCTGGCTAATAGCCATTTATGGACTTAGCCACCATGAATTTATCCAGTCCCCTTTTAAACATTGTTATAGTCCTAGCCTTCACAACCTCCTCAGGTAAGGAGTTCCACAAGTTGACTGTGCGCTGCGTGAAGAAGAACTTCCTTTTATTTGTTTTAAACCTGCTGCCTATTAATTTCATTTGGTGACCCCTAGTTCTTGTATTATGGGAATAAGTAAATAACTTTTCCTTATCCACTTTCTCAACATCACTCATGATTTTATATACCTCTATCATGTCCCCCCTTAGTCTTCTCTTTTCCAAGCCGAAGAGTCCCAGCCTCTCTAATCTCTCCTCGTATGGGACCCTCTCTAAACCCCTAATCATTTTAGTTGCCCTTTTCTGAACCTTTTCTAGTGCTAGAATATCCTTTTTGAGGTGAGGAGACCACATCTGTACACAGTATTCGAGATGTGGGCGTACCATGGATTTATATAAGGGCAATAATATATTCTCTGTCTTATTCTCTATCCCCTTTTTAATGATTCCTAACATCCTGTTTGCTTTTTTGACCGCCTCTGCACACTGCGTGGACATCTTTAGAGAACTATCCACAATGACGCCAAGATCTTTTTCCTGACTCGTTGTAGCTAAATTAGCCCCCATCATGTTGTATGTATAGTTGGGGTTATTTTTTCCAATGTGCATTACTTTACATTTATCCACATTAAATTTCATTTGCCATTTTGTTGCCCAATCACTTAGTTTTGTGAGATCTTTTTGAAGTTCTTCACAATCTGCTTTGGTCTTAACTATCTTGAGTAGTTTAGTATCATCTGCAAACTTTGCCACCTCACTGTTTACCCCTTTCTCCAGATCATTTATGAATAAATTGAATAGGATTGGTCCTAGGACTGACCCTTGGGGAACACCACTAGTTACCTCTCTCCATTCTGAGAATTTACCATTAATTCCTACCCTTTGTTCCCTGTCCTTTAACCAGTTCTCAATCCATGAAAGGACCTTCCCTTTTATCCCATGACAGCTTAATTTACGTAGGAGCCTTTGGTGAGGGACCTTGTCAAAGGCTTTCTGGAAATCTAAGTACACTATGTCCACCGGATCCCCCTTGTCCACATGTTTGTTGACCCCTTCAAAGAACTCTAATAGATTAGTAAGACACGATTTCCCTTTACAGAAACCATGTTGACTCTTGCTCAAGAGTTTATGTTTTTCTATGTGTCTGACAATTTTATTCTTTACTATTGTTTCAACTAATTTGCCCGGTACCGACGTTAGACTTACCGGTCTGTAATTGCCGGGATCACCCCTAGAGCCCTTTTTAAATATTGGCGTTACATTAGCTAACTTCCAGTCATTGGGTACCGAAGCCGATTTAAAGGACAGGTTACAAACCTTAGTTAATAGTTCCGCAACTTCACATTTGAGTTCTTTCAGAACTCTTGGGTGAATGCCATCTGGTCCCGGTGACTTGTTAATGTTGAGTTTATCAATTAATTCCAAAACCTCCTCTAGTGACACTTCAATCTGTGACAGTTCCTCAGATTTGTCACCTACAAAAGCCAGCTCAGGTTGGGGAATCTCCCTAACATCCTCAGCCGTGAAGACTGAAGCAAAGAATCCATTTAGTTTCTCCGCAATGACTTTATCATCTTTAAGCGCTCCTTTTGTATTTTGATCATCAAGGGGCCCCACTGGTTGTTTAGCAGGCTTCCTGCTTCTGATGTACTTAAAAAACATTTTGTTATTACCTTTGGAGTTTTTGGCTAGCCGTTCTTCAAACTCCTCTTTGGCTTTTCTTATTACACTCTTGCACTTAAGTTGGCAGTGTTTGTGCTCCTTTCTATTTGCCTCACTAGGATTTGACTTCCACTTTTTAAAGGAAGTCTTTTTATCTCTCACTGCTTCTTTTACATGGTTGTTAAGCCACGGTGGCTCTTTTTTAGTTCTTTTACTGTTTTTCTTAATTTGGGGTATACATTGAAGTTGGGCCTCTATTATGGTGTCTTTAAAAAGGGCCCATGCAACTTGCAGGGATTTCACTTTAGTCACTGTACCTTTTAACTTTTGTCTAACTAACCCCCTCATTTTTGTATAGTTCCCCCTTTTGAAATTAAATGCCACAGTGTTGGGCAGTTGAGGTGTTCTTCCCACCACAGGGATGTTGAATGCTATTGTATTATGGTCACTATTTCCAAGCGGTCCTGCTATAGTTACCTCTTGGACCAGCTCCTGCGCTCCACTCAGGATTAAATCTAGAGTTGCCTCTCCCCTTGTGGGTTCCCGTACCAGCTGCTCCATGAAGCAGTCATTTAAAGTATCGAGAAATTTTATCTCTGCATTTCGTCCTGAAGTGAAATGTTCCCAGTCAATATGGGGATAATTGAAATCCCCCACTATTATTGGGTTCTTAATTTTGATAGCCTCTCTAATTTCCCTTAGCATTTCATCATCACTATTACTGTCCTGGTCAGGTGGTCGATAATAGATCCCTAATGTTATATTTTTACTAGAGCATGAAATTTCTATCCATAGAGACTCTATGGAACATGTGGATTCGCTTAAGATTTTTACTTCATTTGAATCTACACTTTCTTTCACATATAGTGCCACTCCTCCCCCTGCACGGCCTGTTCTGTCCTTCCGATATATTTTGTACCCCGGAATGATTGTGTCCCATTGATTGCTCTCAGTCCACCAGGTTTCTGTGATGCCTATTATATCTATATCCTCCTTTATCACAAGGCACTCTAGTTCACCCATCTTATTATTTAGACTTCTGGCATTTGTGTACAAGCACTTTAAAAACTTGTCCCTGTTTACTAGCCTGCCTTCTTCTGATGTGCCAGATTCTTTTTTATGTGACTGTTTATCATCTGATCCGGCCCTTACATTATACTTTTCAGTCCTCTGCTCCTGACTATAACCTGGAGATTCTCTATCATCAGACTCTCCCCTAAGAGAAGTCTGTGTCCGATCCACACGCTCCTCTGCAGCAGTCGGCTTTCCCCCATCTCCTAGTTTAAAAACTGCTCTACAACCTTTTTAATGTTTAGTGCCAGCAGTCTGGTTCCACTTTGGTTTAGGTGGAGCCCATCTCTCCTGTATAGGCTCCCCCCATCCCAGAAGTTTCCCCAGTTCCTAATGAACGTGAACCCCTCCTCTCTACACCATCGTCTCATCCACGCATTGAGACTCTGAAGCTCTGCCTGCCTCCCTGGCCCTGCGCGTGGAACTGGGAGCATTTCTGAAAATGCCACCATAGAGGTCCTGGATTTCAGTCTCTTCCCTAGCAGCCTAAATTTGGCTTCCAGGACATCTCTCCTACCCTTCCCTATGTCATTGGTACCTACATGTACCACGACCACCGGCTCCTCCCCAGCACTACACATAAGTCTATCTAGATGCCTCGAGAGATCCGCAACCTTCGCACCAGGCAGGCAAGTCACCATACGGTTCTCCCGGTCATCACAGACCCAGCTATCTACATTTCTAATAATCGAATCTCCCATTACTAACACCTGCCTTTTCCTAGAAACTGGAGTTCCCTCCCCCGGAGAGGCAACCTCAGTGCGAGAGGCAACCCCAGCACCATCTGGAAGGAGGGTCCCAACTATGGGAAGGTTTCCCTCTGCTCCCATTGACTGCTCTACTTCCCTGGGCCGTTCTTCCTCCTCAACAGCACAGGAGCTGTCTGAGCGGAGGTGGGACAATTCTACAGTGTCCCGGAAAGCCTCATCAACATACCTCTCTGCCTCTCTCAGCTCCTCCAGTTCCGCCACCCTGGCCTCCAAAGCCCGTACATGGTCTCTGAGGGCCAGGAGCTCCTTGCACCGAATGCACACATACGCCACCCGCCCACGGGGCAGGTAATCATACATGCAACACTCAGTGCAATAAACTGGATAGCCCCCACTCTGCTGCTGGGCTTCTGCCTGCATTGTCTCCTAGTTAGTGGAAGGGTGGTTTACAGGAAGGGGTTTTGGAATGTGGTTCGGTTTATAGGTTTTAGGGGGGGGCCACGGGGAAGGGGTTACGGCCGCCGAGGGGCTCCCACTCCCCTTCTAAACTCCCTTGCGAAACTCCCTGTTAGCAGCCCCTGTTCGCAAAGCTCCCTAAATTAAACCAAAACATTGGGAATAAGCCAATCTTGTTAAAGGTGACCTGCAAAATGGGAATAACATTGGTGTTGTGCCCTCTTTTGCTTCCTTGTAGAGGACCCAGAAGGCTCTGAAATACTTTAAAAAAAATCTGTTTGGTATTTTTTTAACATTAAAAATGTAGGTCCTGTCTAGTTTTGGGAGACACTCTGATGGCGGGAGAGCTAGTAAAATTAGGACATCTCAACAGTCAAGCGATTGACAGTTGAGCAAGTGAGAAGTGAAGGGGATTTAGTCAGACTGTCTAAAACTCTGTTCCTTGTTTGTCTTTGTTTTAAACTATTTAATTTTGTCTAATTGACATTTTGGAGAAAGGAAGCCTTTGTTAAAAATTCAGAGCCCACCATACATCCTCTGAGACACCCAGAAGTCCTCCAGTAAAACCAGGGACAGCAGGGTTTGCATTCCTAATGTTTCTAAAGTAGAAAAACCAGCATGGAGGGAAAAAACCAAAAACAAAACAGACCCAACAACAGCAGCCCAAACAAACAAACAGAACTTTTAAAAAACAATCAGTCCAAAACCTCTCAAGCTCCTTTGGACATCACAAAGTTAAGGAAAGAAAGGGGGGGGAAAAAGACACAAGCCTAATTTAAAAAAAATCTTTAGCAGGTCACTGAGTGCAGGAAAAAACTAGATGTGGCTAAGAAATTATATGTAAAGTTCAGTCCTATATAAAAAGTGACTCGTTACAAACTAATTAACTAGGCAATTACAGGGATGGTCTAGCATGAGAAATGATGTGATTTATAGAGAGACGATCCAGTTCACAGACATCATGATGGTTACAATGTTGTTGCTGATCCCACAAAAGTAACAGGAAATGTGCAAGGGACTCTTACAGAGCATATTGCAGGGGAAGTAGACTCTACAGAATAGTATCTATATAGCTTTGTATTTAAAAAAACAAAACCGTCAAACAAGTGTAGTGCAACTGAACATTAATTTCCTGGAGTTCCCTGGAGATCCTTACCAATAGGCCTGGTTACCACTTATCACTGTTAGAATGATGATGTTAGTTCAGTGAGTCTGCTGAACTAAAAAGAAAAGGCATGCCATTCTGCATGGCAGGCCTAGAGAAGATGGATCACTTATTTTATTATGTAGACTAGAATATTCATGGTCTATTCTGTAGGGGCATGTGTGGGGATGACACTATTTGAAGTTGTATGCAGTGTTGTAGCCATGTCCGTCCCAGGATATTAGAGACACAAGACCATGATAAAAGACAAAAACACCACATCACTGGTGGGTGAACACTTTTCACAAAGGTCAGACCTAGAGTGATCGCTATCCATCCTTATCCTCAAAGGAAATCTGCACAACACTTTCAAAAGAAAAGCCTGGGAGCTTAAATACATAACTTTGCTAGTCACTAAAAATCATGGTCTGAATAGAGACACTGGATTTATGGCTTGTTGCAACAAGCTGTAAACCACTAACAACCCCTCCCCACCCCCACCTCCATTCCATTCCCCTCTATGATTGGAGGGGTATTAATGGGCCACGTTACCTTGAAAGGTCCCTTGAAATATGTGTAGCTACTCATGCTAAACAATCTGTTCCACCTTGTATTTAGCTGTGACACTCTGAGTATCTTTCCCAGGCCTGAAGAAAAGCTCCATGTAAACTGGAAAGCTTGTTTTTGTCACCAACGGAAGTTGGACCAATACAAGATATTACCTCACCCACCTTGTCTCACTATTTGAAATTGTCGGTGCAATGTTGCGTATGCCAGCGTGCAGAGGAAGTGGAATGGAAAAGAAACAGCAAGGAGAAGCATACAGACTGTCAAGAGCAGGAGAAGACAGAGTGTGGGGAATACTTCCAGGGCAGTGGGCCTCACTGGTCATGTAGAGTTGGTGTAAGGACTCTGTGCTGGTCTTCCTCTTAGCTCCCAGGTTAGGAAGTGTTTTGGGGGCAGACCCAGGGTAGGAGAAGGGAGGGAGAGGTCATGGTCAGAACACAATGTTCTAGCTGTGTTCTCTTCTAACCATCCTGAGGCTGCTTTGTCTTCCACTGGTGCCCAGGCTGGACACCAATTGCCCCAGAAAATGGGGAGCACACAGGTGTCTTAAACCCACCTCTGCCGTTTCCTGAGTTCTTGCTTTGCAACTCCAAATCAGAGTATGAATTCTGAAATGGAATTTAACAAACCATTAGAGCACATTCCAGACTCACCGTTCAAAACAGACAAATGCAAACTGGAGGCTGGAAAGCTATTCTGACAGGCTCTGTGTTTGGTATGGGACTTTGTCTTTGGTCTCATATACAAAGAGATTTGAAGGTGTTAGTCTCCTTCCAGAGACCAATGTTCAGTTGAAACAATCCATACAAACAGTCCTGGATAGAGTGTATCAAGAATTAGGGCTAGTGTCAGCATGGATCCACTACATTTGGATGGAGATTCCACCACCTCCCTAGGTAACCCATTCCAGTGCTTCACCACCCTCCTAGTGAAATAGCTTTTGCTAATATCCAACCTAGACCTCCCCCACTGCAACTTGAGACCATTGCTCATTGTTCTGTCGTCTGCCACCACTGAGAACAACCTAGTTCCAACCTCTTTGGAACCTCCCTTCAGGTAGTTGAAGGCTGCTATCAAATCCCCCCTTACTCTTCTCTTCTGCAGACTATATAAGCCCAGTTCCCTCAGCCTCTTCTCATAAGTCTCGTGCCCCAGCCCCCTAATCATTTTCATTGCCCTCCACTGGACTCTCTCCAGTTTGTCCACATCCTTTCTGTAGTGGGGGGCCCAAAACTGGACGCAATACTCCAGATGTGGCCTCACTAGTGCCGAATATTGGGGAATAATCACTTCCCTTGATCTGCTGGCAATGCTCCTACTAATGCAGCCCAATATGCCATTAGCCTTCTTGGCAACAAGGGCACACTGTTGACTCATATCCAGCTTCTTGTCCACTGTAACCCCTAGGTCCTTTTCTGAAGAACTGCTGCCTAGCCATTCGGTCCCTAGTCTGCAGCAGTGCATGGGATTCTTCCGTCCTAAGTGCAGGACTCTGCACTTGTCCTTGTTGAACCTCATCAGATTTCTTTTGGCCCAATCCTCCAATTTGTCTAGGTCACTCTGGACCCTATCCCTACCCTCCAGCGTATCTACCTCTCCCCCCAGCTTATTGTCATCCGCAAACTTGCTGAGGGTGCAGTCCATCCCACTACTGGCTGCCAACTAGACATCGAGCCATTGATCGCTACCTGTTGAGCCCGATGATCTAGCCAGCTTTCTATCCACCTTATAGTCCATTCATCCAATCCATACTTTTTTAACTTGCTGGCAAGAATACTGTGACAGATTGTATCTAAAGCTTTGCTGAAGTCAAGATATATCATGTCCACTGCTTTCCCCATATCCACAGAGCCAGTTCTCTCATCATAGAAGGCAATCAGGTTGGTTAGGCATGACTTGTCCTCGGTGAATCCATGTTGACTGTTCCTGATCACCTTCCTCTCCTCCAAGTGCTTCAAAATGGATTCCTTGAGGACCTGCTCCATGATTTTTCCAGGGACTAAGGTGAGGCTGACCGGTGTGTAGTTCCCCGAATTCTCCTTCTTCCCTTTTTTAAAGATGAGCACTATGTTTGCCTTTTTCCAATCGTCTGGGACCTCCCCCGATCGCCACAAGTTTTCAAAGATAATGGCCAATGGCTCTGCAATCAAATCAGCCAACTCCCTCAGCACTCTCTGCATTGTATCCGGCCTGAACTTGTGCATGCTCAGTTTTTCTAAATAGTCCTTAACCTGTTCTTTCACCATTAAGGGCTGCTTACCTCCTCCCAACACTGTGCTGCCCAGTGCAGCAGTCTGGGAGCTGACCTTGTCTATGAAGATCAAGGCAAAAAAAGCATTGAGTACTTCAGCTTTTTCCACATCATCTGTCACTAGGTTGCCTCCCCCATTCAGTAAAGGTCCCCGCTTTCCCTGACCACCTTCTTGTTGCTAACATACCTGTAGAAACCCTTCTTGTTACCTTTCACATCCCTTGCTAGCTGCAACTCCAATTGTGCTTTGGCCTTCCTGATTACACCCCTGCATGCGCTATCAATATTTTCATACTCCTCCCTAGACATCTGTCCAAGTTTCCACTTCTTGTAAACTTCCTTTTTGTGTTTAAGCTCACCAAAGATTTCTGTGTTAAGCCAAGCTGGTCACCTGCCATATTTGCTATTCTTTCTGCATATTGGGATGGTTTGTTCCTGCACCCTCAATAAGGCTTCTTTAAAATACAGCCAGCTCTCCTGAACTCCTTTCCCTCTCATATTAGCCTCCCAGGGGATCCTGCCCATCAGTTCCCTGAGTGAGTCAAAGTCTGCTTTTCTGAAGTCCAGGGTCCGTATTCTGCTGCTCTCCTTCCTTCCTTCCTTCCTTCCTTTTTTCAGGACCTTGAACTTGACCATCTCATGGTCTCTGCTGCCCAGGTTGCCACTCACTTCTACTTCCCCTACCAATTCTTCCCTGTTTATGAGCAGCAGGTCAAGAGGAGCACAGCCCCTACCTAATTGGTTCCTCCATCACTTGCACCAGGAAGTTGTCCCCAACACTCTCCAAAAACTTCCTGGATTGTGTGTGCACTGCTGTATTGCTCTCCCAGCAGATGTCAGAGAACCAGGGCCTGTGATCTGTAAACTTCTCTTAGTTGTCCAAAGAAAGCCTTGTCTATCTCATCCTCCTGGTCTGGTGATCTATAGCAGACGCCTACCACGACATCACCCTTGTTGCTCTTGCCTCTAAACTTAACCCAAAGACAGGGGTGAAAGTGAGCCGGTACGGGACGGTACTCTGTACCGGTAAGAACCCGCACCAGCCCATACCCAGCGCTTTAATGTCCCTGCCCCTTTTGCCTCCCCTGTCGGGGCCCTGCCGGTAGGGGGGTGGGAAGGGGCAGCAATGTTAAAGCACTGCTGCGGCAAAGGGCCCTGCAGCGCTTTAACGTCCCTGCCCCTTTTGCCCCCCCCCCCCCCCCCCCCCCCCCCCCCCCCCCC
>QXTE01000146.1:2499221-2517943 GCA_003942145.1 Platysternon megacephalum
TGCTGACCCCCCCAGCCCCACCCCTTCTGCCCGAGGCCCCGCCCTTTCTGGGGCCCAGAGCCACCCCCTCCCCCACCCCCGTACCGGTAAGTGTCCTCAGTTACTTTTACCCCTGCCCAAAGACTCTCAACAGGCTTTTCTCCAGTTTCATCCTGGAGCTCTGAGCAATCATAGGGCTCTCTTACATACAGTGCAGCTCCTCCACCTTTTCTCCCCTGCCTGCCCTTCCTGAACAGTTTATACCCATGCATGTCCTCTTTACCTGGTTGAAATACTGTAATCTGCAGTACTGACTCTAAAAATTTAACCTCCTGTTTTTGTTACTTGTATTCTCTCTCGCTTTCCCATTTTTGTTGGGGACAGAAAGGGAGGCAAAATGGGAAACAGTGCTCTGTGTGTTTGTTTCTCATCCTGGTCTCCTTTGTTTCTTTGCCTGTACAGAAGTTTATAGAGTTTGAAGATGCACTGGAACAGGAGAAGAAAGACCTGCAAATCCAGGTTGAGCATCTTGAATTTCAGACCCGGCAGCTGGAGCTGAAGGCCAAAAACTATGCAGACCAGAGTAAGTACAGTAATGCAACCAACATGCTTATATGGTTGGGCTTCCTTGGAAGCTAGGGTGTTGCTCTGAAGTTTCTTTGTTTAATGCATCTTATTCAAAGCCTGGAAGTCTGACATTCCTAACTCCAATGCCAACTTTTGAGGGGCCTAAGGGGAGAAATATGTTCAACATTTAAGTTGATAGAAGCTTTATTGTTTCCATTGCACTGAGCATTATAAGAAAATATGGCCAACTGCAGCCTTTGGGGACATTATGGAGCTTCAAGAACTTTGTCTCATGCCTGTTCTGTATCTCAATTATCTTACTGTCTACAGCAGCCCTTGTAATCCCACAGCTTCATACTGGAGCAAGTACTACCTGTTTTAAACAAATTTGTATATTACATGAAGTTCTATTGGATGAGAAGTGGTAGATCTGTGGAGTGCATTTGGCAGTAGTTTGGGGGGTTCCTGTGTTATTTTGCTGAGTTTATTTAGAACTACCTAGACTTTAGTCCTAAATCACTCCTGGTATAACTTGTCTGAAGTCACTTGAGTTACACCAGGGATTTATTTAGCCCTTTGGGACCACGATTTCAATTTCTGTAATTTACACACGCTCCCGACATCTTTCAGATTATACCATTTTATAAAATATCAGGCAAATCCCTGTTAAAATGCAAAGAATTGTGTGAGGGATATTTCAGGTATGAGCCAAACCTAACTTCTAATACATTTCCTAGATGATGTGTGTGGCAGTGAATTTCTTTTTCCCAATAAACAGGACATTTAAAACCCTTCTTTGCTATCAAACATTTTATTGCATTAGACAGGACTTCTGATGCCACGATCTTAGATCATATTATTGAAAAGTGAGTAGAGGAGCATGTACCGAATATACATCCTATTTTGTTTTGGAGGCAGGAATATGGACCTCTCTTTGTCAACTGTGATTGCATCCACTTGGTAGTGTTAAAGTTAGACTTAGGACTTACAATTTGTCAGACCACTTTGTTTATTAGCAAAAGCGCTCTGCTAATACACCCAGAAAATGTGAGCGCCATACAAGGCTTAAACCACCTTATTTATACAGATAAAAGGGCACGAAATTAACAAGATTACAAAGGGAGCAGAACTGATACGTTTACCTGGGGCTAGACACATATCTCATGTCCTTATTAACTCTCACCAATCTCCTGTTAATGTCCCACCATCAGCTTAAGTGGACCCATTGTTCAATACCTTAATGTTCCTCTTCCTGACAACTTTATCTTAACATTCCTCATTCCTGCTTAAAGGAACATACAGCATTTCTTTAATTCATTCTACTTCTACAATATAATTCATTCTACTTTCACAATCCCTCCTTTTGGTTAAGCTACGCAATGACCAACAATTACTGGGTTTTACATATTAACCGTTTTTTGTTTTTTTGTTTATTAGCAATATTTAGAATTATTATATTAGCACTTTGGTTTGGGGCAGCTACCTGCGTGGCATGTTTTACACAATTTTGGATACAAAAGGAGATTAACTGAAAACATACGAAAATTATTAGGATTTTAAACAGGATAGTTAAGGCTTCCTGAAACAACCAGCCTTTTATGCCAGAGAAATTGAACAGGTTACTTAGCCACTTTTATAAAGAGCTTGGCTTTTTATGGGGAAGATATGCTATTTGTTTTAAGTGGCTAGTGCGATTTATTACCTTATTGGTGGTGTTAGGTATATATACACACAAAAAATTTTTAATGAGAGCACAGGGTTTTTTTTTGACCGCCAGCACTATGGTTTTGGAGGGCCATTTGTTGGATTGCCCTTGTTTTTTGGGAGGGCTTTTAAACTTTTTTTGGTTTTATTTGCCATAATTTTAACTACTGCTTGTAACCTTAGCAGCCTTTTTGCATGGTGTATTACTTTTTAAAATGGGATAAAGGAACTGCCAATAGCCTTTTTTTAGGTTAAGGGGCTTATGTTATTTACATACCATTGGGCATCTGATAAGTTTCTTTTTTGTTGCCTGAAATTATGGAGGCGTTTTTGTGGGAAGGACTTTAGCACTTGGAATTGTGGAAAGAGCCGGGCGGGATAACAGATACCTGACCAGTTAGCTGGTAACGCGGTATAAGCTTTGGTTTTACAAACCCAATGATGCCCTATTAAAGCCGGAAAGGGTTGGTTGCACCCATTTGCCATGTAGGTGCCTGCAAAGGAGGAATAATATTTTTTAAAGGGCACATGGTAATTTTTTTTACGAGGAGTGGTGTTATTTGCATGGCATTGAAAGACTATTGTTTTTACTAAGGTTACTGTAGGGGGAACATGAGTGATTTTTTTTGTTTGATTTTAGGTTGAGAAAAAAATTATATTTTTATCCCCGGCCCGCCACTTTTTAGTTTTGTTTGAATAATTTTATACACCATTGGCCATAATATGCTGAAGGCAACTGCTTTTTTTTAGATTTAGCCCTGTGTTATTACACACCCAACACCAATGACCTTTTTTTTTTTTTTAACCACACTTATTTAGATATATTTATTTTTACCGCTTTTTAAGTGTTATTGCTGTTTTATGTTTTGTTAAACGGACGAGGTTTTTTAGTGAGGTTTGGGGAATTGAGTGGGATTGCCAGGACAGGAACACCAGCTTGAGAGTGGGCTGGGATGTGGCTGCAGACCCAGCAATTAGAGATATTAAGGGTTTGAGCTATTTACACTTGCTGCTGGATTAAAGAATTGTTATTGTGGACTTTTCAGACCTTAAGACACCAGCAGCCAAGGAACAGGTGCCACCAGAGGCGCATGTTGGAGGCAAGGCCCTTCTGGTTTTGACAACCTTAACTGAGGGAACCGCAGTTACGGTTTTACGTTTACCAGGCAGCAGGTGCCAGGCTTGCTACTGCTTTTTTTTTGGGCCTTTAGGTCGTTGTTTGCTTTTGGCAACCCTTACGAGAGCGTAGATTGTAAGGTATTGCAGGCTGGTTTTTTATGTTTTTTTCTGGAGTTAAAATTGACTTTGCGTGGTTCTGAGGTGATGATTGGTTTGCTGGGGGTGGTGCCTTTTTACACTGCGAAGCATGTATTCACGCTGCGATGCCAGATAGTTTAACAGCCATCCGGGTAGTAAGCAGTACCTGATGAGGACCCTTCCACCGGGGCTCCAAGGCGTGTTTTCGATGGTGGTGTTGTACGTAGACCCAATTACCTGACTTGAGGTTGTGGCAAGCGTCAGAGGTGGGTTTTGTCGGCCAGGCGGCTTGAACCTGTGAATGGAAGTGACTTACAGCTTGCATTAGTTTCTTGCAATATTGAAGGAGCGTACTGTGAGTTAAATTTAAGTCTGGGACTGGAGTAATGGTAGCCATAGCTTGCATAGGGCGTTTTATAACAATTTTAAAAGGACTTAATTTATGCCTTTGGGATGGAGTGGACCGCATTTTTATAAGGGCCAACGGTAAGGCTGCTGGCCAGCTTAACCCTGTAGAGTTACAAATTTTAGCAAGCTTATTTTTAAGTACACCATTTTGTTTTTTAACTACACCTGCGCTCTGTGGGTGGTAGGGACAGTGCAACAGGTGTGTGATATGAAATACATGATCCAGGTGCTGAACAAGTTGTCTGGTAAAATGTGTACCCCGGTCACTGGACAGAGTGGCAGGAATTCCCTTGGCAGGCATAATATGATTTAACAAACATTTGGCCACAGACAGTGAGTTAGCCTTGCGATAAGGAATGGCTTTAATTTCACCAGAAAATAAACATACCATAACCAAAATAAATTTATATTGTTGACACTTAGGCATTTGTACAAAATTAAGTTGCCAATGCAAGAATGGTGCTTGGGGCAGGCCCCGGAACCCCTGAGCCACTTTTACAGGTTTACCAATATTGTGGCTTTGACAAGTGGTACAGGCAGCACAGTGGCGGGCTGCAAAAGAGCTGAAATGGTGGGCCCACCATCCTGCCTTAGTTACAGCAGAGATCATTAGTGAACAAAACAAGGTCAGAATTAGGGAGAGGGACATTAGAAAGGTTTGGGTGCGGGACGGTGACAGCAGAGACAGTTGCAAGGCAGTTGTGGGGTTTACCGTTATTAGACAAAGGAAGGAGAGTGGCAGGGTTTAACTGAGAACAACGCTTTACGGTGATATGCGAAGCTGACAGCAGTAAAAGTTCGTACCTGGTGAGGTGGGCGGAGGAGAGGTGGGCTGTGTTACGTTGTAGCAGGAGAGTTTTTACAGATTGAGGGATCATGAGGGTAAGAGGAGAGCGGAGGACAAGGGATTTAGACATTTTGACTAGGCGCGCCGCGGCAGCCACAGCGCACAGGCACGGGGGTAAGCCTTGGGCAACAGGGTTTAAAGTGGCAGAGAAATAAGCCACTGGGCGGTTTTTGTTTCCGTGCATCTGAGTGAGAACTTCAAGTGCACACCTAGATTGTTTGTGGCAGAAAAGGGTAAAAGGCTTAGAATAGTTAGGCAGCCCTAAAGCAAGGGCAGAAGCCAAATCCTGTTTGGGGGAAACAAAGGCAGAGTCGGCCTTAGGGGGCCACGGCATGGGGTCAGGCACAGAGAACCAAGTGAGTTCCTGGAGAGGTTTGCAAGGGAGGCATATTGGGGAATTTATTGCCTGCAAAATTTAGCCATGCCCAAAAACTTTCGGACCTGGCGTGGGGATCAGGGTCGGGGAAAGCTAAAGATAGCTTGGACGCGGGCGGGAGAAAGTGTACGGGAACCCTGGGAGAGGAGAAAGCCAAGGTATGTGACAGAGGGTTGACAGAACTGTAGCTTAGAGCAAGAAGCCTTGTGACCCTTGTTTGCTAGGGCAGTAAGGAGCACTAAAGAATTAGTTTCTGAGGCAGATATCTAAGGGGAACAGAGGAGTAGATTATTTACATATTGGACTAGTGTGGACCCGGACGGGAAAACAAGGTTAGCGAGGTCTTGGGCTAATGCTTGGGAAAAGTAAGATGGGCTTTTAGTATACCCCTGAGGGAGCGTGGTTTATGTGTACTGCTGCCCCTTGTAAGAAAAGGCAAAAAGATACTGGGAGTCAGGGTGAACTGGGACAGAAAAGAAAGCAGAGCACAAATTAACAACAGTAAAATGAGTTGCATCTGGTGGGATAGAAGCCAGAATTGTTGCTGGGTTAGGGACAACAGGAAAGGCGGGTATGACAATGCGGTTAATGGCTTGAAGATCCTGAACAAACCGCCACGATTTACCATCAGCTTTTCGAACTGGGAGGATAGGGGTGTTACAGGGGCTGGAGCAGGGGACGATAATGCCTTGTTTCCGCACGGCGGTTATGACCGGAGAAATGCCAGCCTCTGCTTTGGGATTTAAAGGGTATTGAGACAGGCGAGGCAGGGGTTTGGAGGAGTTAACAGTAATGCAGACGGGGTCAGTATTTAAGCGGCCCACTTTAGAAGGGTGGGTTGGCCACAGAGAGGATGGGACCTATGAAATTAGGTGTTTAAGGGACAGGATTAATGGGCAACAGGGGACCGGAGTGGAAAGGGAAGTTTTAGACAGCAGGGAGGCCACAGAATTACTTAGAGAGGACTGGAGGATTTGTAACTAGACACCATCCGGGGAATAGTAGATGGTACAGCCAAGTTTACATAACAGATTCCGACCCAAAAGGTTTACCGGAGTGGAATTAGAGAGAAGGAATGCATGAGCCGCGGAAATGGGACCAACCTGGACCGGTAGAAGTTTTGAAAGGGGATAAGGGGTTGGGACTTTTGTAATGCCCACAGCGGACACGTTTTTTTTGGAGCGGGGAACCGCAGGCAGGTCGGTAGTACAAACTGCAGAGAGTGAAGCTTTCATATTAACAAGGAAAGGGAGAGAAAGATTATTGATAGTTAAAACACACTCACCCATGGGAGTGAGAGGTAGTAAAGGAGCTAAAATTTCCTGAGGTTTCCCGGTGTTCCGTTATTGCTGTGGGACAAAGTAAGGCTGGGGACTGACTGGCTGTGCCGACAGGGGGTTTAGCTGGTTGTTTACAGAGCTATTAGGCCGGCGCGGACACTTGTTTTTTTAATGTCCGGGCTGCTTACAGTAATTACAAACATCCCCAAAACCCGAAAATCCAGTTCCACAGCCCCTCCCGCGACCTCGTCCCCGTCCTTGGAACCCTCCCTGTCCCCGGTACTGTCCGCCCTGCCCTGAATAATGCTGTATTTGCAGGGCCATTAACTTTTGGGAGGACTGTTTCTTCTTTCCTTTTAGAGTGCGGTGGCAGTGCTCTGCCACTGCTTGCAATTTGTTTATGGTTTTGTTTTTTTACCCAACACTTATTCGCTTTAGCATACTGCCAATAGCAGGTAGGAGGCCATTAACAAACGCATGAGTCAGGGCGCCCTGTTCATTTTCACCTGGTTGCTGTACACCAGAATGTTGCAGAAAAACATCAGTCAGCCGGGTGCAATAGTTGCCCGGGCTTTTTCTCTGTCGCTGTTTACAGCAATGTATGGCCGTTCAGTTGGTTTTAGGAGTCCATACTCGAGGAATGGCCTTATGTAGGTGTTTAGCTTGGCCTTTACATTTGTTCCGGTAGGCAGCGTCAGGACCGGTGTCTGGCAAATTAGAGTGGCGCTTACTGGCGGGCCAATTTGCTGCTGTGAGCCATTTTTTATGCTTGCTGGGGGTTACAAGTAGCTTGCACAGCTGCAGGAAGTCTGCCTCAGAGGGTTTATAGGTGTTGCACACTAACAAAAATTCCTCTGCGAATTTGGTAGGAGTTTTTAGGGGCTTTGGAAACCCTTTTACAATTGAATGGAGCTCTGTACGAGTCCAGGGTTTATAGCTTCAAGTGGGACCCCCTTGTTGGCCACCAGCATGCAGGATTTGGAGGGGAGCCTGGATAGTTTTAGAGCCAGAGCGCAAGCGGTGGGCCCAATCATTATCTAGGCTATTTTCGTATGTATGAGGGAAAACAGAGGAGTCAGGCAGACTGGAGGGTTTTGGGGGAACGGGGGGTTTTTCTTTACGGGTCTGAGCGGTACCGGAGGAATGGGTCTGGGACAATCCGGACTGGCCTGAACTGGAGACCTTTGAGAGTTGTTCCTGAACTGGGAAGGTTGGTGACCGTCTATTGATCCGACGCAAGGCTGCCAAGCCAATTAATGCGTCTTTCTCATCGTCGTTCCCAGAATTTAACAAGGGGCTTTCCTCATCCTTTTCCATAATGAGATGGGAGTATGAAGGGGGTCGGGATCGATCCGAGTCTTCTCGGAGAACGGGGTAAAGGGGAGCGCTCAGTCTGGTGGTGGGAGAGGAGGCTTCCAATAAAGCTTTTAACTTATTATTAGAATTTTTGAGAGAGGCGAGTTTCGATTCTGTCCACCTACAATTTGCCTCTTCCCACCACTGCATGAAACAATCAACCTCTCCTCTAGCCAATTTAGTTTTAGGTTGGCCGAGTTTGTCTTTTAAGTCCACTCGGTCTTTGTTCCAAGATCCTAACAGTGGCCACTGAGTTTTGGGATTCCCCTGAGTTAACCTAGACCAGGGGTCTCAAACTCAAATGACCACGAGGGCCACATGAGGACTAGTGCATTGGCCTGAGGGCCGCATCACTGACACCCCCCCTCTCGCTGGCCCCAGCCCCGCCCCCACTCCACCCCTTCCATGAGGCCCCGCCCCTTCCCCATTTCTTCTCCACCTCCTCCCCTGAGCGTGCTCCTCCCCCATCCCTCCTGGAAAGTGCTAAGCGTTATACAGAGCATACAGATCAGTGCTGCTCCTACAACAAGTCATTTCCAAGCAGTTTTAATAAAATATATACACTCAGTAATGCACCTCACTCAAAGGACAAAACACGCACTTAGTTAGATTTACTTCAGTTAAAGCCCCCCCACTGCACTGGGCTGCACCACCACTCCACCCCTGCTTGGCCTCTTCCAGGGGTGGCAGGTTTGTAGAAATGTTGGTAGTGCCCAGAACCTGCCCCCCACAACTCCGCCCCCACCTGCCTAAGGCTTGGGGTGGGGGTCTGGGGTGCAGGCTCTGGGATGGAGTTTGGGTGCAGGCTCCGGGCTGGGGCAGGGGGTGGGGGTGCAGGCTCTGGGATGGAGTTTGGGGATAGGAGGGGGTGCAGGGGTGAGGGCTATGGGGCTGGGGATGAGGGGCTCAGGGCATTGGAGAAGCTCAGAACTAGGGCAGGGGTGGAGGGGCACTAGGACCCTGGCCTTGTGGTGGAGGGGCACTAGGACCCTGCAGCAGCAGGTTATGCCAGAAGCCGGCAGAGCGGAGAAGAGTCAGCCTGAGCTGCAGGCTCAGGGGCGGTGAGGGGGCAGCAAGTGAGGCTGGGGGACCCTCGGGGGAGGCGGCAGGTGGGGCTGGGGGAGAGACCTGGCCCCAAACATTGGGGAGCAGCACGCGGGGAGTTTAGCTGCCACATAAAATAACTCGGGGGGGGGCGGGGGTGAGGGGAGTTTGGCAGCGACAGGAAGTAACTGAGGGGAGGGGAGGGGCGCAGGGAGCTTGGCGGGCCGCAGGGAAGAGCTCCGCGGGCCGCATGCGGCCCGCGGGCCTCGTGTTTGAGACCCCTGACCTAGACCATTTTTCCAGAAATTTACAGGAGTCCGGACCCTTCCTAAAATGCATAAAATGAGCCGGTGTTCCTTTAGGGAACTGTCCCGACTTAGACGTCTGGTTCCCCATACAGGAGGACTTTACACACACCAATCGCACAAGAAGGAAATTCGGGTTCGTGAGAGCGATGCCCGGTGCAACACACAAAAGGAGCCCACAGGCTACTGCCTCAATCGCCCTTGCTTTCACACCAAGGGTTTTACCCAAGGCGCGGTGCGGCTGCGATTGTGCAGATTTCAGTCACTCAGGCCGCGGGGACAGGAACCCCTTGGTCGGCCGATCCCCGGATGGAGACGGCGCTCAGACTCAAACACTCCACAGGGAGGACGGATAGACACAGAGACAGTACAGTTCTCAGTCCGGACAAAACACAGAAATAATTACCTGATCAGATTCCTGATGTCAGATCCCGGGATCCCTACCAGAACAGAGTGGGAACCAACAGGTTCGATGGCGTAGACTTCACTGTGGTCGTGCACCTTTCTGTTCCGGCGGAGGACCGCTCGGGCCAAATGCCCAGGTGCCGGCTGCCACGGTCATCCTGCAAAAACGGTCAGGAATCACACGGCTCCAGTGAAGACGGTTGCCATCTTGGTGGAACCTCCAAATTGTCAAAGTCAGACTCAGGACTCACAATTTGTCAGACCACTCTGTTTATTAGCAAAAGCGCTCTGCTAATACACCCAGAAAATGTGAGCCCCATACAAGGCTCAAACCACCTTATTTATACAGATAAAAGGGCATGAAATTAACAAGATTACAAAGGGAGCAGAACTGATAAGTTTACCTGGGGCTAGACACATATCTCATGTCCTTATTAACTCTCACCAATCTCCTGTTAATGTCCCACCATCAGCTTAAGTGGACCCATTGTTCAATACCTTAATATTCCTCTTCCTGACAACTTTATCTTAACATTCCTCATTCCTGCTTAAAGGAACATACAGCATTTCTTTAATTCATTCTACTTCTACAATATAATTCATTTTACTTTCACAGTAGAAAGTCCAAAGGAGCTTTAAATGCAAATCCCAGTCTTGCGGTTAACAACAATTGAGTTGGAGCTTTCAGTTAGTTTATAAATACTTTCTGGCTGGATCAACTTTTAAAAAACAAAGCAACTCTTTTTCTCTAATAACACATAGTGGGCCCCAAACTACATGTGATGTTATTCACTAATCAGCTCTGGCCCTTTGTAGTTGGACACAGCCAGCTGTAATGTGTTTAATATAGAGCATACCATTTATTTCCCTCTTGTCCCTGAATGGGTTCTCCGTGCCTTTTCTCATGCACCAAATATCCCACCTCATTTTTTGTTTTTGTTCTCCTTTCCCTAATGTGTGCAGTTGTGGTGGGCTGGACAAGGCTTCCTCCAGAATTCAGCAATAATGTCCAACACAACTGCTCCTCAGGTAGTCAGAGGAGTCATAATAGAGCTGTGTGATCCTTGCTACTGGGGGTTGAGCCTTCAGAAGCTTTGGATCCTGTAGCAGCTCACATACAAAGGATAGAGCTAAAGCCTAACTTGGATCGGCCTTGTGTTGGCTCATTTGTCTACAGACCCACCTCTAAAATTAGCATTGCATCACTTTGTATGTTCACCTTAAGGGCATTTTGATACCCGTGAAATGAGTTTGTGAGTTATACCACGTGCCACACATACATTATTGTGTTTCTCATTTTTTAATAGGAATGAACTCATTTTTACCTATTTTCTGTAATATAAGATACGTCCTTGAGAATTATCTGGTGTTCCTTTTGGAGTCTAACACATATGCTCTCTGATGGGTGGAATACTTTCTTTTATAGTTTCACGGCTGGAGGAACGTGAATCAGAAATGAAGAAAGAGTACAATGCCCTGCACCAACGCCACACAGAGGTAGGTTATCATCTCTAAGTAAATATCATTCTCTTTGTCTACATGTAGGTCTACAAACATACTTTAGAAAAGACTATTTGAATGATTAAAAACAAGAGGTGTCTGTAGCTGCTAAGCCCCCCCCATGAGGTGAAATGCTCTGTTATCCCATTTCCTCTAAGCCTCAAGAGGCTACCACTGCTGTCTAGTTTCCAAGAAGCTTTTTTCATTGTTTTTCTGCATATGTTTTGTCACAGACCTTCTGCCATTGTACTGGGCTTGAGGTTTGGTATCTATTTGGCCCCACTCGTTTTCATATTAGACCCAGACTTACTGCTCATTCATTATGTCATCAGCCTTAAAGAATAGCAATGACAGATATAGTTATGAAAAAAAAAAGGGGAGAGAGAAATGGGTGCTGGAGGAAGATCAAGCAGAAGAGGAACCTGTGTCTCCTTTTCACTTCTGTTTGGCTCATGGGTTTTTCCCTCTTCACAGATGATCCAGACCTATGTGGAACACATTGAGCGGTCCAAGATGCAGCAGGTTGGGGGAAATAGTCAAACTGAGGGCGGTCTACCTGGGAGGAGGTAGGGTCATATCCTTCCACTGCAATATATGCCATTCAGGGGCTTATGGACTGTGTGCATATGTGTGTGAGAGAGCAACCAAAACAAGTTTCCCTCCCCTGCTAGATCACTGGGAATGGACTGTAGTTGAACCTTGCTATTTTGTTCTAGGCAAGTCTTCAGTGTAGGCACAAAAGTACATGTACGTATTCTGTTTATTTGCAATCCTACCTCTTGCATGGGCTTTTGAAAAATTACCCTTTTATATTTAGATGACAAGTGCAAAATATGCACACAGGATGGTCCACAGAAAAAAGAGCCATGGAGGACATGAGAAACATGCCTTCCCAGTTCAGGAGTACATTGTCACAATCTGATTTCCTCTGTTTCTTACCCCCCACCCCAAAAAAAAAAAATTCTGTAAAAAGACCATCCCATATGGACTTATTTTTTTGCCCAAGGTTTTGATGAACCCAAGATAGTGAGTTGTTTTTGTTCATCTTCCCACATCCAAAGCAGTGAGAGTCAGAAGCCAGCAGTGTGGAATCATTGGTCCTTATTCTCTTCTCACACTAGTTTTAAAGTAGTATAATTACACTGACTTTAATGCAATAATTCATGATTTATACCAGTTAGAGGAGCATCAAATGGATTCTCTGTACTGATCTTACACTCCAGTAATACTGCCTTCGGGGTGAGGAATGAAGAAAGTGAGTTCCTAAAGAATATGATTTAGTGAAGTAATAGATCACCCAGTACTGCTTGAGGGACATAACCCAAATCCACTCAAGTTGATCACAAACTATCCAGTAACTCGGTGAGGAGAAAAGTATTCTCTATGTGATTTTACACTGTCAGACTATTAATCATTATATGCCAACAATATACTTAGCATTGTAAAGACATTCCCCGAAGAGTTTATAACCTAAATGGTAGACATACATAAAACAAGATATACTGGGAGACCCAGAGGGAGTTGCTAGCTGAGTAAGCATTTCCTTCTCTCCTATAAAAGGCATTTGATGTGGGTTAATGTTTGTGAGCCTCAGGAAAGAAGTCTTCACGGGAGGGATTTGACTGAGGCAAGAGTGGGGACCTAACACACTGGGGCTGGCAGATTGGACTGTGGATAGAGAAGACAGGAAAGAAGGCATGGAGATGTTGGGAGTGAGAGAAGGAAACTACAGAGGAAGCAAAGCTGGCATTGTTGGCAATGCAAAGAAGGTGAACTGGACAAGAAATAATGGGCAAGCAGGAATCAGTGATATAATTTAATAGGGGAGTAATGTAGTCTGATAGGGATGATGAAGGACGAGGAGAACAAAGAAGTAAATGTGGAGACAGAGAGGGGGGAAATGTTCTGGAATTATGGATGGGGTCCCTTTTGGATATTTTAGAGCCTTGTAAATTGATGTACAGGCACAGCGAGTGGCAGCGAGTCTCCGATCCTGGGTCAACAGACTTAGGCTCGTGCTAATGTGCTAAAAATTGCTGTATAGACTGCAGATCAGGCTCTGAAATCCACTCCCTTCCTAGGCTTCAGGGCCCAAACTCCAGCCTGAGCCACAATGTCTATACAGCTATTTTTTAGCACAGTAGTGCAAGTCTGTTGACCTGGGCTCGGAGGCTTGCTGCTGTGGGCTGTGTAGATATACCCATTGATGCCAGAGTGCTAGTTGGCTAGAAATGCCTGACATAGATTGTTGTGCATTGTACTAAGTGGGAAAAAAATCCCAGCTCCCAGCATAAGGGATTTAAACACCCTCTGTCTCTTATGGCTTCCTTTACTGGACTTTGAACTAATTTAAAACTGTAATTTGTAAATGAGTGCGAGAGACCCTGTGAAGGAGGCATGGTGTGGAGAGCAGCTGAGAGTAGCTCAGGGCATCTGTCAGTAGGATCTTCTGTAAATATGGCAGGACTCTTGCCAGCTCCCCTGCAGCTTTGACATTCTTTTTCTATCTAACAAGTCGTTTTCTGCCAAAACTGCATGGCACAAGCAGAAGGCAAGAAATGTTCCAAGGCTGTGAAGGAATGCGCTGTGTGGCACCTAGCACCAGCTCCCAGTTCTACACTGACGGCATGACAGTGTGTGCTGGGATTGGATATGTATTGTTAATATGTATTTGTTGTAGCAAATGCAATTGGTAGTACAGCACCATTACAGTGCACAGAATATACAGCACAACCCCAATGCAGGAAGGAAGTGAGGATGCTGAAAGAAAATGGACTCACTTAATAACAAGAAAACAATGACTTGAAACTGTTCCGGGGCTGGACAAAGCCTTTTCAATCCTACTGTAATTTCCCTCCTGCCTGAAAGAGGTGAAATGTGCTACAGGAAGGAGAATATCCATGCTGACATGCACTTATATCATTCTGCTATTTATATTTCCTGGATTTGGAGCTGGTGGAGTTATGAGTCTGTTTGCAACCGTGATGCAACATGGTCTAAGGCAGTGGTCCCCAACCTTTTTGTGGCCAGTAGCACATTCATGTTTTCAGAAGAGTGTGGCGGGCGCCAACAATTTTTCAAGGCTTATTTTGTATTTGTACATTAAATAATACGAAAAACATCATATTTAATATTACATAATATATGAATCCAGAGAGAAGCCGCGAGGACAGAGAACACTGGCGCCCGCAGCCCCGGAGTACTCTGTCCCCAGCAGGTGCGGGGCCCTGGCTTCTCTCCCCTGCTGGGCACTAGGCGGGCCCTGCGCCTGCCGGGAACAGAGAACACCGCGCCCGCAGCCTGAGTTCTCTGTCCCTGTCAGGCGCGGGGCTGCGGCTTCTATCCCCTGCTGGGCACTAGGCGGGCGCACATAAATGCCCCGGCGGGCGCCATGGCGCCCGCGGGCACCACGTTGGGGACCACTGGTCTAAGGTGTATCATGACTGCAACCTTCCATCTTCTTTAGCTCCTACGAAGGGCAGCTCAGCCTAAATGAATTTTCATAGTCCAGATGGTTTAACTATGTGGAAGGGGCAAAGAGATCAGCGTTAGAGTTTTCCCCTCTCCTTCAGGCTTTCAGCTCTTGAGTCAGGCTGACTCCTACAGCATGCACATGCTGTCTCCCACAGCCTCTCTCAGCTTTGCCGTGCATTTCTGACTCATCTTTTCCAGACGGTAGGGAATTAGGCTGAGTGATTTCTGAACCAGTTCCGCTCTTGGATTTTGGACTGAAATCCCAAGGATTCAAGGTCTATACAATTGATCTTTCAAACATATTTTAATCTTCTATGGATATGACCTTCCAGTATGAAACATTTATATTTGAAACAACAGTCAATGCCAGTTTCCCACTCTAGCTTGAGGCAGAACATATGATACAGATTCCATCCTTTCAAAATAATGTCTTGTTACAATTTCATTTACCTCACTTAATAGCTGCCACCACTCCTGCTGTATTGGCTAGGATTTGACTGCAGCAATAATTTGTAGCTAGAAGACCCTGGCACTTTAGGGAAAGATCCTTCCCCCATGCTGGATTATTTAGTATGATTTTTATATTCTAATTTGTAAGGCTACCAAAGGTGCTTATAGCATATACATATACACAATTATTTCTAAGTGGATGGGGATGTTTTACCCTTTATTTGGTGGGAGTCAGTTGCTCCTTCTGGATGAAATATCTGATATGGTATATCTGCTATAGAGGAATTACAAGAGGCCACAGAGCATTTTAAATGGATTAGTTGATGTAAGGGTCACTTGTAGGTTACACTTTCTACAGAAACTTTAAATTACTCTTGTGGCAGTAGAATAGGAATGAATGATCTCAGAAGATCATGTTTTGTGCTACCTGCCAATCCTCCTGGCTATTCTCTTGACCCTTGCATAGTTTGAATGCAGCATCCAAGTTGATAATCTCAAATTGTATCCGCTTCACCTGAAAAACCTGGAGCTAGAGTAGCATGACAGATGCAGTAGGGCGATGGAACAGGTAGGGTGGATGGACTTAAAATACAAGATAAAATGTAAATAATCTTTTTAAAAATAATCTTTCCTTTTTAAAGGAAGTTGTCACTGCAACTCTTGGCAGATTTTATTCCCTAGAGTCATGGAGAGAGGGGGGCTATTCCCAACTCTCCACAAACTTCCTAATGCCCATTCAAGTACTCATTGTAAATCTGCAAGTATTGCACGTTTAAACAGCTGGATCCCAAATCCTTTGAAGTTAATGGAAGGACTCTCATTGACTGCAGTGTGCTTTGGAACAGGACCCTAATAAGTCTTCAACTCACTGTGGAGTTAAAGAACCAATAGCTCATAGACACTCCTGTGAGTGGAGGAGCAGATGCCCCTGTATAAAACTCTTCTTTACATTAGTCTGTTTTTTCTCTCTCTTTTATTTCCTGACCCATGAGAACTGGGAAAGCTTTGCAGTATACTTTCATAGACCAATCAGATCCTTGTGTCACCAGCGTAGTGCTAGAAATTAGATACCTTTGGCTTGATTCCTCTCTCACTTATACCAAAGTAAACAGGAGAAACTCCATAGAAGTCAGTGCATTGTGAAGTGTAAAACTACTGTATGTGACAGCAGAATCAGGCCTTCTGTATTGTAACTGGTGGTTCCTGCCATTGGCATCTGCCAAAATTAGATAGGAAGTGATGTGAGCATGGCTGCATGATGCAGGTTGAATTAATTCTGCTCACATTTCCCCTTCCCAAAGTCCAAGAAACACTAGCTAAATGTGGCTTTGTGCTGTCACTGGGGAAAGGATGCATGATGGAAAGTTTCCAGAATTGTGATAACTTGTCAGTTCACTGTGGGGAGGGACAAAACTGTCAGCATGAATTTCCTGCTCTGTACTGCACAAGTAGCAATCTGAGTGCCTCTGAGTGCTGGTGTGTTGCTAGCCTCCTGGGAGGAGAAAAAAGAAACCCATCATATGTCTGTGACCTGTGGCTCCTGCTGAGTTTGTATAAACCATTAACTGAAAGAGGGCTTTTTCCTTCATTCCAAGCTTTGCATTGTGCCCTTGTGTGTGTGGCACTCTAGTACACGTTCATGTTAGCATATGTATTTATGTTGGGTGTGTTCTGCGTCATTGAACGGATGAGTATAAATGAGCACATATATTTTGTGTGCTTTGTTGCAGTAGTTTGTATTTGTGGGAACCATAAGTGTACATCTCTCACTGCATTCATGGGTGTTTGAGCTCATCTGTGTGCTTTGGTGGGTGGGTGGGTGCTGTGACGGTTTCCCCCCAAGGGTCCCACCTGGAATTGGGGTACCACTGGAGCCTCCTGCCCCACCACCCTGGGCTCCCTCTCACACTGTACTGCTGTGACAAGATGCAAAGCCTTCCAGCCTGCACTT
Source organism: Platysternon megacephalum (assembly GCA_003942145.1). Taxonomy (NCBI): domain Eukaryota; kingdom Metazoa; phylum Chordata; order Testudines; family Platysternidae; genus Platysternon; species Platysternon megacephalum. The sequence continues at coordinate 2,516,125 of QXTE01000146.1, forward strand.
TCACCAGCACACATATAGGTAGGGACACACCCAGCTGCAGTTACATGCAGGCTCTCTGACCAGCCCCTGCATAGGTAGGCTATAGTTAATACTCCTTAGGGCATTCTGCGCCAAATTCTGCACACAATATTTGTAAATTCTGCAGGTTTTATTTGTCAATAAATAAATGCAGAGGCTTCAGCATGGCAGTGGGACGCATAGGCCACTGGCTGCACAAAGGTGGGAGATCACCCTGCAGCCCCCCCCCCGCCCCCCCCCAGGACATAGACTCCGCAGTGAGGCTGCACCTGACCCTGACACAACACAAGGCCTGAGCCTGTCCCAGAAACATACTGGGCCCTGCCCCTCTGCACCAGGTGTAGGGCAGGCAGGCTCAACCAGGCAAGGATCCAAGTGTGGAGGGGCTCAGTAGGGGGGGATCCAGGTGTGGGGTGAGAGGATTCTGTGTGGGGCAATCTGGGTGCAGGCAGCTCAGTGGGGGGTCTAGGTGTGTGGGGGGATCTGGATGCACAGAGGCTTATTGGGGAGGGGTTTCCAAGAGCAAGGGCAATGGGATTCTGCAGGGGCTTCCAGGTGAAGGTGGTTGGGGCTCAGCGATGTGGGTGTGGGGGTCTCAGCAGAGGGGGCTGGGTGCAGGGTGAGTGGGGCTTGGTGGGGTGGGGGTCTGGGTGCAGCTAGTTGGGAGTCAATGGCATGGGGGTCTGGATGTGGGGGCTCAGGGTGGGACACATCAGGGTGGGGGGGTTGAGTGCAGGGAGCTCAATGGGGGGTGTTCTGAGTGCAGGGGTGGGGGTCCAGAAGCAGGGAGTCTGGGTGCAGGGGGCTCCAGATGCAGGGGTTGAGGTTCAGTGGGGTGGGGTTCGGGTATGGAGGGCTAGGGGGTTCTGGGTGTACAGGGTGAGGCTTGATGGGGGTGTCTGGGTATAGGAGATCCAGATGCACAGGGGTTGGGCGGATGGGGGAGCAGCTCCCTCATACCGGGACACCTCCCCCGCAAATGAGGAGCAATGGGGGCAGGAAGCAGGGGACGATGCTGAGCTTCCTGCAGCTGGGGGAGGTATCTGGAGCTGGGTTTGACACAGCCCCAGACACTCCTTGCAGGGGAAGAGGAAGTCCCATCCTCTCCTGCCTCCAGCCCAGCCAGGATTAGTAGCTGATCCCAGCTCAGGGTAGGAGCCACTTGCTGGGGTGTCCCCAGCACTGAAGTGATTTACCTCTCTGCCGGCTGCCTGAAACAATGTACCTGCGCAGCTGGGGAGTGGTGCATGATTGCTTTTGCAGCTTCCCTTTGCTTCCCTGTCAGAAAGTCATTTTTCTGCAGGGTGACCCTGCCAGCAGGTAGGGGATCTTGGGGGACAACTACTGCACTGGTGGGGTGCAAAATAAGCTTTATTAAGAAGATGCAAAAACAGGGAAAATTCAATAGTGAGGGGTATGGGGTTTGTTAAGGTAGACAATTGGGGAGGGGTTTCTTTTAGTAAATAGGATAGGGGGTTTCAATAGTGGGGTACAATACAGTGGGGCACAATACAGTTGGTAACCAATTAACACTGAAGTATAAATGTAACAGGTAGCTAACAATTTCTATGTAAAGGGTGTGTCACAGCAGCATATAACCAACTAACAGTTGTGGGTAAAATGTGTTAAATAACCAACAACTCTAGGTAGAAATGTGTCACAGTGGTGTAAATGTAAAATGTGAGGTGTGTTAGAGAGAAAAAGGGTAACCAATGGGGTTTTATGCTAGACTTCAGTAATACAATTGAGGTTTGGCAGCAGTAGGAGCGGGGTGAGCACGTGGGGGAAGGGATTAAAAGAG
>QXTE01000146.1:2517964-2538137 GCA_003942145.1 Platysternon megacephalum
TATCTAGACTAAAGGCTAAACCTAACCTAATGGGTGCACCTTATACTAGGGGTGGTTCCAGAGGGCAGAGTGGTGTGTGCCCAGGATACAGCTCCAAGGGGGGGGGGGGGTTAACTAGTGGTGGCTGCAAGCAGGCTTATTTCTAGCAGCAAAGGCGCTGCGGAGCTAGAAGCAGATTACAGATACAGACCAAGGAGTTAGCTTGGGTCTGCCTGCTGGGGAAAGAAAGCCAGCAGTTAGAACAAGGGGAGTGAGCAAGAGGTTTTTCCTTACCAATCCCCAAAGCAGCAGCAGGAACAGCAGTTTCAGCATCAGAGGACGCAGAGAGGACTCGATTCGCTTACAATAATCAGGAGATCTCCAGGCACAAATTCGTTGTTCGTGGGAGAGGAGTTTAAAAACGGGGGTACGCTCAAAAACAAACGAGAGCAGGGAGAGGGCCCCTCAAAGACCCCTAGCTGATCAAACCAGGTGGCAAAGCAAGGACCTTCTCCGGGGGTCTGATCAGAAAATGTCTGGTTTTAAAGGCAAACTCCGGCAGTTTCCCGCCAGTAACTCTGATTGGTTCCCCTTAATACAGGGGAGGAGAGAAGGCAGGGAAAACTGCAGGTAGGCACAGGACATGTCTGGGCAAGTTCTGAGTCACAGGTATGACTCATATGCTCAGCTATGTGGCCACTTTAGGTCTTGCATTTCTGGGCAGCGCCCCCTACACCGAGCCCGGGTCTGAACAAAGGAACCAAACGAAGAAGCAAGAAGCCCCCTCCCTAGGCAGAGCAATGGCTCCAGTCAGTCTGCACAAGCCATTTCCATGAGCAGGGCCAGGCTGTGACTTTGGTCAGCACAATGGCCGGGAGGGGCGGCCACACAGGACAAACAGAAAGGAGAGGGGAAAAAGGAATGCAGCAGGGGGACAGCTGTAACAGACCCAGGGAAGCAAAAAATCTGCAGGGGACATGAATTCTGTGCATACGCAGTGGTGCATAATTCCCCCAGGAGTAAGTTAAGGCAACTCCCAGCTCCCCAGGCGCGCCTCACTGGGTCCAGCACTTCCCCCAGTTCAGTCTTTGTTCCTCAGGTGTTTCCAGGAGCCTTCTTGTCTGTGGAGTGAAGAACCCCAGATGATGTCACCCCCTGCCTTATATAGCTTTTGCATATGGCGGGAACCCTTTGTTCCCAAAGCTTGGTTCCCAGTCCAGTCTGTGACTGACATCCCAAGATGAAGTCCAGAGACATGTGGTCTCATCACATGTCCTTGTAGAGTCATAGCAGCCATTACTTGGAGTCTGTCTGTAGCGTTCACAGGAAGGCTCACCAGGTGGGAGATAAGCTTCTCCTAAGGCCTATTATTTTTTCCTAATGGCCCCTTGCCCTGAATAGGCCCTTTCCCACCCACTGTCTAGACTGACCGCATCTTGTCTAGTGGGCGTTACCCAGGTGTAACTATATTTGAAATACAGATCATAGAATCATAGAATCATAGAATATCAGGGTTGGAAGGGACCTCAGGAGGTCATCTAGTCCAACCCCCTGCTCAAAGCAGGACCTAATCCCAACTAAATCATCCCAGCCAGGGCTTTGTCAAGCCTGACCTTAAAAACCTCTAAGGAAGGAGATTCCACCACCTCCCTAGGTAACCCATTCCAGTGCTTCACCACCCTCCTAGTGAAAAAGTTTTTCCTAATATCCAATCTAAACCTCCCCCACTGCAACTTGAGACCATTACTCCTTGTTCTGTCATCTGGTACCACTGAGAACAGTCTAGATCCATCCTCTTTGGAACCCCCTTTCAGGTAGTTGAAAGCAGCTATCAAATCCCCCCTCATTCTTCTCTTCTGCAGACTAAACAATCCCAGTTCCCTCAGCCTCTCCTCATAACTCATGTGCTCCAGCCCCCTAATCATTTTTGTTGCCCTCCGCTGGACTCTTTCCAATTTTTCCACATCCTTCTTGTAGTGTGGGGCCCAAAACTGGACACAGTACTCCAGGTGAGGCCTCACCAATGTCGAATAGAGGGGAATGATCACGTCCCTCGATCTGCTGGCAATGCCCCTACTTATACAGCCCAAAATGCCGTTAGCCTTCTTGGCAACAAGGGCACACTGTTGACTCATATCCAGCTTCTCGTCCACCGTAACCCCTAGGTCCTTTTCTGCAGAACTGCTGCCTAGCCACTCGGTCCCTAGTCTGTAACAGTGCATGGGATTCTTCCGTCCTAAGTGCAGGACTCTGCACTTGTCCTTGTTGAACCTCATCAGGTTTCTTTTGGCCCAATCCGATCGGAGGGCTTGATGAGTCTCGGCAGTCTGTCCGTCACATCGTGAATCCTAGCTCCTGGCAAGCAGCAGACCTCTCGGTTTTCTCGGTCGGGGCGGCAGATAGATGACTCAGTCCCCCTGAGGAGGGAGTCCCCGACCACCACCACCCTCTTCCTTCTCTTGGGAGCGGTGGTCGTGGAACCCCCATCCCTAGGACAGTGCATCTCATGCCTTCCAATCAGTGGAGTCTCCTTCTGCTCCCTTCCCTCAGATGTATAGTCCCTCAGATACATAGTCAATATTCAAAACTTGAGACACAAAAATGCTACATGCATACAAATAGGATAATCATATTAAGCAAACCGTAACTTTTCCAATGACACCTCACATGACTTACCTTGCATAACATACATCATAATTATGTCATAATCATATCATAATAATATCACTGTGAAGAATATGGGGTGCAGTGTCACAGGTGCATTTTGTGTGATATGCTAGATAGGGGCATATTTGTGTGAGCCCATACATACATTGGTATGTTTGCTTGTCACTATGACTGAAGTTTGTATAAGCACAGAATAGTGTGTACATGTATGCACAAGAGACATACCGAGAGAGAGTGTGTGTTTCCACATTGTGTGATTATGAGTGCAAGTATGTAATGTATCTGCTGTATGGCTGCATGTTTATGAGGCTGTAAGTGTCTCCATCACTACTCAGGTGTGTATTTGTGTGAGCACATACACATACATGCTCTCTAATGGTTGTTTTCTTGTCTTGCTTCTTGTGCGGTTGCCACTCTGTTTTGGCTGCTATGTTTGTCACTGCAGTCATCGCCAGTCATGGAGGAAAAGGTAAATCCTATTACAGCATTTTTTTTAAACTGTCACTTTGGAGATTGGGGTTGAGTTACAGCTGTCTGACTGCTGGGAGTATAATGTCCTGGCTTGTGTGTCACGTTGGGAATTGGTCCTGCTTTGAGCAGGAGGTTGGACTAGATGACCTCCTGAGGCCCCTTCCAACCCTGATATTCTATGATTAGTGGGCAGAATGCAGGTGAGGCAGCCAGAGGTGTGTGATGAATGTAGTTTATCACATGACTATGGCCATCACTAATGTGGCGAGTATGCAAAAGATACTGTATAGATAGGCAACAACTCATCTTTAACTGTACAATATTGGAAAATTGTCTCCAGAACTATAGTGTCTGCTAACATTAGAAAGTAGCAGACATTTTAGAATGACTCCTTTTGGGTAACAGTTCTAAAACAAAACCAAATCAATGTACCTATGAATCTGATATCATTTATGTGCTGTCTGTATCAGAGGATTCTTCCATCTGTTATGAAATGTCCATTTGTGAATAATGGAAGCCACAGGCCCAGATTATAATGCAGGTTGTTTGGAAAAAAGCAGCATCCCAAAATTCTTTGCTAGACTACTTGGGAAATACCCTCCCAGCCCTCTGCGAGCAGCAACTACCAACCAGCACAGTTTCCCTGCCTTATCAGAAGCTGTCATGGCAGCACAATGGACTGACAAATCAGCACAGCATGTTCTGGCTTTCATATGAGCAATGCTGAGAATGGAGCTACTGGGTGTTTTCTTTTTTTTTCTCCACAAGGAAATTAAATCTCTCTTTCCAGGCTGCCTGCTCACTCCTTAACCTATTGCGTCAGCTCCTGTGTTAGTGCATTTGCTCATATCTCAGGGGCCTCAGGTTCCATTACAATCACTTCATGCAGGTCACAAGTGGAGCATTTATAATGGTCTCTTGTCTGTGTCCCTGGAGAAATGTTCTCCATGTACAGGAGCAGTGTTTCACAAAATCAGCATGGAGCTTGCTTGAGAAAGGAAGCATGTCTGTATTTGATAGGAAAAGACTGACCCTTTATTCCTGCCCTGCCTTTAATGTATTAACTCCAACAAGCCTGTATGCTTGGGTTTTTTTTCTGTTAAGTCTTAATACCAATTTGTTGATCAGTTTGTCTCCTCATCCTGCCCCTTAGCCAAATACTTCTGGTAATGGGTTGACCACAGCTGGTAGTGTTTTTAAAAAGACACTTGAGGGTCCAGAATAATCAATTCTGGCATGTAGAAGAGTAAATCACACACATCTGTGCCCACTAGGCCCTAGCCCTGGGGAGGGACATGGATCCCAAGGGAGGGCAGATGGCAATATCAACACTGGCCTCCCCTTCTGCGCTCATTCTGCAAGGTGGGTCATCTTTAATTTGCATCTGGAGCTCCATAGGAGTCCTGCTAATGGAGGCTGATAAGAGCATTTGCTAAATCAGTGCATCCTCTGGCCATTCTCTGTTCCCTGGTCTTTGGGTTGCTCTGGTCATCTGCAGCCATGTGTCCCTGGCGAAAGAGAGCTTGTGGATGCTTTGTTCTGGTGCAACCTCTTCCACCTGCACCCCTTGCTATATCATAGAATCATAGAATATCAGGGTTGGAAAGGAACTCAGGAGGTCAACTAGTCCAACCCCCTGCTCAAAGCAGGACCAATCCCCAACTGAATCATCCCAGCCAGGCCCCCAGCGAGGACCTGCCCCGGAGTTGCTGTGGCTGGGGGAGAGGAGCCCCTCCCCTGCCCCAGCCAAGGCCCACCGGAGCTGCCAGGAAAGGAGCCCCTCCTTTGGCCCAGCCCAGCCCTGCTGGAGCTGCTGAGCCCGAGGAGAGGCGCCTCTCCCCTGGCCCCAAGCTGCTGTGGGGAGAGAGGGTTGGGGGGAGTCCTCTCTCCCCACCGCAGCCCCGGGGCAGCATGCACTCCAAACCCCTCATCCCTGGCCCCACCCCAGAGCCTGTACTCCCCTGCACCCCAACCCTGTGCCCCAGCCCTGAGCCCCCTCCTGCACCCCGAACCCCTCATCCCCGGCCCCACTCCAGAGCCTTCACCCCTAGCCAAAGCCCTCAGCCCTTGCACCCAATCCTCTGCCCCAGCCCTGAGCCCCCTCCCACACCCCAAACCCTTCATTCCCAGCCCTACCCCAGATCCTTCACCCCTAGCTGGAGCCCTCAACCCCTGCACCCAATCCTCTGCCCCAGCCCTGAGACCCTCATCCCCGGCCCCACCCCAGAGCCTGCACCCCCAGCCAGAGCCCTCACACCCCTGTACCCCAACCCTCTGCTCCCGCCCTGAGCCCCCTCCCACACTCCGAACCCCTCGGCCCCACCCCCACCACATGAATTTTGTTATGTAACAAAATTTATTCTGCACATGGACATAAAAAATTAGAGGGAACACTGCCAATAAGGCTCTAAAATATTTTTTTTCTGCAAAATAGGTGGTAGCACTAGAAACCTGACAGTGCAATAGAAGAGATTTTATCTGCACTCCTTTAGGATGGCTTGCATAACTCACTACCAGCTTTGCCACTCATGAGCAATGCAGCCTTCCCAAACACATGCTGATAAAGCCGTTACATCACTCTCCATTACACAGTCTCTCGAGATTTCTGTTTGGAAGCCACAGCTTATTACATAGGCTATGTCTACACTATGAAATTAGGTCGAATTGATAGAAGTCGATTTTTTAGAAATCGATTTTATTCAGTCGATTGTGTGTCCCCACTTAAGACCATTAAGACGATTAAGTCGGTGGAGTGCGTCCACAGTACCGAGGCTAGCGTCGACTTTTGGAGCATTGCACTGTGGGTAGCTATCTGTCGGAGAAAAACACAGTTCTCACTCTTTTGGTTGGGTGCAGCAAATCAGATACTTTATTTTCTCAAGCAATTGCATAGAGGGAGACAGTGCACTAGGATACAGGGTTTCCCCCTCCTAGGCAGGTCTCTCTACAGGTAAGCAATTACAGCAAGCATTTATACTTTTTGTTACATACAATAATAAGCAACAGCTGCGTTTTGTTTATACATAGGTCATCCTGATATCTTATTTTTCTCACTTATTTAAACTCTAGTCTACATTCCATATTTATCTACAAGGTCGCAACAACTTCTCACACAGTTCTTTCCCACACAATCCTCGCTTCTACAAATCTTGCGTTATTAGGGTTACAGCTAGCCTGACACTTGCTAACAGAGTGTTTGAGATGAAATCCCAGTCAAATCCCTGTCAGACCTTGCTCTACTTCCACACACACCCCTTTTGTACTACTAGTACAACAAACATTCTCAAACCTCTATTTGCATTAAGCCTTGGATTTCTGATTCTACATCAGATGCTTCAACCTTAGGGGTTTTGATTGGATGTAATGACAATGCATCATTAACATGGGTGTGAAAGGTATTACTATTATCACGTCCTTTACAACAACAATAACATAATCCTAAACCAAATAACAATAAAAGCAGTAACATTCCCACAGTAATAATATGATGGGGTTGTTGTACAGTTTTAGTCACAAAGCACAATACATCATACTTAGTACATAAAGTAGACACTCTATAAGCTGTATGAATGGCATTCTTTTCAACTTGATATAGATTTTGAAGTATATGAATTTGCCCTTGTAATCCAGAGATTCTTTGAACCTCTGGTAACAGTGAATGCAAATTTTGAAATCAATCAAGCACTGACCTAGTCCAATTAAAGGGTATCTGAAACCTAAGGGCTACTTGTAAGATTCTATCCGCAGGGCAGTAAATAATATGATTGCCTGCAGCAGTAGTGAGATTAAAATGTATATCTCGCAACATGGAGGTTTTAATATACACACAGCTATCATTAGCTTGAAAAAGTAGGTGTCCTGTCAGGGTAGTTCCTTGTCCCTCACCCTCCCAGCAAACATTGTCATGCACAGTGACAACTTCCCCTGGCTTCAGTTTACGTATACACTGAAGCTGTGGGGGTTCTAATGGCCAAAATGTCCATTGACTCCCTAACCCCATCCAGATGTTGGATGTTAATCCAGGAGCACTAACAACAAATTGGCTAGGCATACCAGGTGGTCTAATCTCCCAGATATCATGGTGAATAATCCAGTCCCACATGCATCCTCCCCATGGACCCGGCAGGGTTCGGTATGTGGGAGCCCACACCCCTCCTACCGGCCCATATGCTTGGGAGGAGCACTGTGAGTATATACAACTCCATACTGAAAATCTCCAAGTATGTCTCCATCGCCACAAATCAGATGGCATTCCTGAGGTATCTGTAAGGGCAGTAGGCTATGCCTCATGCTCAAGATCACTCCGAATGGCCATCAGCTGGTCATTCAAGAAATCCTGAATTCTAAACATGCCAAATCCCACTGCAATACCTTCCTAGCCTCAGTGATCTTCATACCATCTCTTCAACAGCTCCGGGTTATTAACTAAGGGTAGAAATAACATGTAATTCACCAACTCCAGCTTGCACCTGGGTCAGCTGTGCTACAGAAATAGGACCAGTGGCCTTTTATAGTTGCCCCAATTTCTCATCATGTTCTTGGCTCTTAAAAATATTCCAAATTGCTGCTACACTATTGGCCCCATCCCATAGGGATCCGGTCAAGTCCCTCTTCTTTCTACAGGAAATAACCCAGGCCCTCTGTTGTGCTAATCTAATGGCAACTCCCTGTGAGCAATTTGGGTATGTAGAGGTGATCTGGAAACTGGATAAGGGCAATGTAAATTTAACAGTCCCTAGTGTAGTATTAATCACAGTCCATCGATATCCTAATACATCTCTCTTTGGTGTAGTACTATACCACATCTATTGGTTGTACCCCTTTATATACTTCTGGGAGGCATCGATGTTAATGGCATAAGAGGGGGGGTATATTGCAATAAGGTACAGGTTACATTATTAATTACTGGAATAATTTCGATACAGGTAAAATTTCCAGTGGCAGAACAAACTCTTGGGGTATTAGTTTAATTATTCACTAACTGGGTGACCAAATAACAATAAGGGCCTCTTTCATCTAACACATTGCAAACTCCAGGGACAGCCATCATATCTACTTCACTATAGAACCCATCAATTTCAATTACAGATTCTTGGTTTCATTTATAGTATTATCATATACTTTTATCTCCTCTGACCAGTCTTTTTCCACTCAATTGTTCGCTTATATGGGATATCCTTAACCTTAAAAATATTTTTTCCAAACAATATTTAAATAAATCACTAAAGTGTGAAGGCCTTGGCCATTGGTTTTATCAAATATATGGCATTGTCTGTATTTGGATGTATTACAGGGGTAATAGTGTAATGGAGGAGATGGCAGGGGCAGTGGCAACAAGGTGCCTTTGGTACTTGTCATTTAAAATCCAATTAGGGATTGATGAAGGACTTATCCAAAACATAGGGCACAGCCTGTAGAATAAACCCCAAAAATCCAATCAATACCACATTCCCAAGCATGGGTCCCACAAGTGGGAGGTTGAGGCAAATTGCCTGGCCGCTGATTACGCTCAGCCAGACACCAGGGCGGTTAGCACAGTACAGGAGGCTGCGGTGCGCATCAGAGAAGCTTTGAAAACCAGTTTCATGACTGGCCAGGCTACGGTGTGAAAGTTCTGTTTGTTTCTCCTTGATGAACCCCCTCCCCCCTTTGGTTCACTTTACTTCCCTGTAAACTAACCACCCTCCCCTCCCCCCTTCGATCACCACTTGCACAGGCAATAAAGTCATTGTTGCTTCACATTCATGCATTCTTTATTAATTCATCACACAAATACGGGGATCACTGCCAAGGTAGCCCGGGAGGGGTGGGGGAGGAGGGAAGGACAAGGCCACACTGCACTTTAAAACTTATTGAATGCCAGCTTTCTGTTGCTTGGGCAGTCCTCTGGGGTGGAGTGGTTGGGTACCCGGAGGCCCCCCTACCGCGTTCTTGGGCGTCTGGGTGAGGAGGCTATGGAACTTGGGGAGGAGGGGGGTTGGTTACACAGGGGCTGTAGCGGCGGTCTGCGCTCAAGCTACCTTTCCTGAACATCAACCATACGCCGGAGCATATCAGTTTGTTCCTCCAGTAGCCTCAGCATTGCCTCTTGCCTTCTGTCACCAAGCTGACGCCACCTATCATCTTCAGCCCACCACCTGTCCTCGTGTTCATATTGTGCTTTCCTGGACTCTGACATTGTCTGCCTCCACGCATTCTGCTGGGCTCTTTCAGTGTGGGAGGACTGCATGAGCTCAGAGAACATTTCATCGCGAGTGCGGTTTTTTTTCGCCTTCTAATCTTTGCTAGTCTCTGGGAAGGAGAAGATAGTGTGAGCGTTGAAACATTTGCAGCTGGTGGAGGAAAAAAAGGGAGAGTGGTAGTTAAAAAGACACATTTTAGAGAACAATGGGTAGACTCTTTCATGGTAAACCTTGCTGTTAACATTACATAGCACATGTGCTTTCGGTACAAGGTCGCATTTTGCCTCTTATTGAGGGTATGCCGGTTTGGTGTGAGAGATCTTTCACGCAGGGCTGGGCAACAGAATTTGGCTTGCAGGCAGCCATGGTAAGACACGGTCTTTTGGCTTCTTTAAACCTTCATAACGTGTGGGAATGGTTTCAAACAGCAGTGCCCTCATTTCCCATACCAAGCAGCCATTGGGTTGGCCATTTAAAAGGAGGAGGGGCTGCGGTTTTCGGGTTAACGTGCAGCACAACCCCAACTCACCCCCCCCCCCCACACACACAACCAATTCTCATGGATGATCGCTTCACCTCTCCCCCCACCGCGTGGCTAACAGCGGGGAACATTTCTGTTCAGCCACAGGCAAACAGCCCAGCAGAAACGGGCACCTCTGAATGTCCCCTTAATAAAATCACCCTATTTCAACCAGGTGACCAGGAATGATATCACTCTCTCCTGAGGATAACACAGAGAGATAAAGAACGAATGTTGTTTGAATGCCAGCAAACACCGGGACCATACGCTGCCATGCTTTGTTATGCAATGATTCCAGACTACGTGCTACTGGCCTGGCGTGGTATAGTGTCCTACCATGGAGGACGGAATAAGGCTGCCCTCCCCAGAAACCTTTTGCAAAGGCTTTGGGAGTACATCCAGGAGAGCTTTATGGAGATGTCCCTGGAGGATTTCCGCTCCATCCCCAGACACGTTAGCAGACTTTTCCAGCAGCTGTACTGGCCGCGAATGCCAGGGCAAATTAATCATTAAACACGCTTGCTTTTAAACCATGTATAATATTTACAAAGGTACACTCACCAGAGGTCCCTTCTCCGCCTGGCGGGTCCGGGAGGCAGCCTTGGGTGGTTCGTGGGGTACTGACTCCAGGTCCAGGGTGAGAAACAGTTCCTGGCTGTCGGGGAAAACGGTTTTCCACTTCCTTGCTGTGAACTATCTTCAACCTCCTCCTCCTCATCTTCCTCGTCCCCAAAACCCGCATCCCTGTTGCGTGCTACTTCATTGACGGAGTCAAAGCACGGGGGTGGGGTAGTGGTGGCAGCACCACCTAGAATGGCATGCAGCTCATCATAGAAGCGGCATGTCTGGGGCTCTGACCCGGAGCAGCCGTTTGCCTCTCTGGTTTTTTGGTAGGCTTGCCTCAGCTCCTTAAGTTTCACGTGGCACTGCTGCGGATCCCTGTTATAGCCTCTGTCCTTCATGCCCTTTGAGATTTTTTCAAATGTTTGGGCATTTCGTCTTTTTGAACGGAGTTCTGATAGCACGGATTAATCTCCCCATACAGCGACCAGATCCCGTACCTCCCGTTCGGTATGTGCTGGGGCTGTTTTGCGATTCTGGGACTCCATCATGGTCACCTCTGTTGATGAGATCTGCACTCACCTGCAGATCGCCACGCTGGCCAAACAGGAAATGAGATTCAAAAGTTCGTGGGCCTTTTCCTGTCTACCTGGCCAGTGCATCTGAGTTGAGAGTGCTGTCCAGAGCGGTCACAATGGAGCACTCTGAGATAGCTCCCGGAGGCCAATACTGTCGAATTGCGTCCACACTACCCCACATTCGACCTGGCATGGTCGATTTCAGCACTAATCCCCTTGTCGGGGGAGGAGTACAGAAATCAATTTTAACAGCCCTTTAAGTCAAAAATAACGGCTTCGTCGTGTGGACGGGTGCAGGGTTAAATCGATCTAACGCTGCTAAATTCAGTCTAAACTCGGAGTGTAGACCGGGGCATAGATAGCATTGTAAGCATGCCCAGTACTTCACAGTAGACTATGCTAAACAAAGAACAGAGGCCCAGATTCCCAGCTGGGGAGGGAAAGTGAACTACAAAGGAGTTTGTAGCAGCTCCCCAATCCTGGGTCTGATTTTCCATCAGCCTAGTCCCCAGGGAAGTTTAAAGGTGCATCTACTCAATGAGGATCTAAGTTACCTAGACTTGAAAATCAGGAGGCTCTCCCAATTAAGTTCTAAAGTTTAAAAAGAATAATGAAATGGCTGTTTATCTGATCAGATAAATTCAGATCACAGAATTCCGTTTTCCAGGCTTTACTCCGAGGTAGTGAGTTGAGGTGCATTCTGGGAGGTACTGAGAATGAAACACATTATAGTGAAACCCCATATATGCAATATAATTGGGACCGGGGCCAGATCAGATCACCAAAAATCCAGATAATCCAGAGAATGGGCTTTACCTGCAGATGGCAGGTCTCAGACTTCAGGAGACAGGGGGCTGACAGCCCAAACCCAGGGCTTGAGCTGTCAGTCCCATTTCAGTTAATACGGAGAGCCGGATAATGGAGGCTCGGATAAACAGGATTCTACCGTATATGTCCCACTCAGACAGTGTCAATGTTTTGCCAGTGTGTGGTAAGGCAGGTTTATAGGTTTGGGAGAATGCAGAAGCCCCTCAGAACAGTCTAGGACAGTAAACACAGACACTCTGATCACCTCAACACACTGGGCTCATTTGGTTTTTGGATTCAACCTCTGAATCTTTTGCTCTTGAAAACACAAGCCTCTGCCTGATATGCTAAAGCAGCAGTTTGACTGGCTCTCTCACGTACCAATAGAAGGAACTGTCATGTACATTAACCAGTTTAATGTATATACCAGTAGGGGTGATGACACACTCGTACGTTTCATGGATTGGTGACAACTGCATGTAGTTGCCACTTTCCTGTTTTAACACCTGAAATCATACATTTTGATTATATATAGTAAAATATCTGAGGCTGGATTGTAATTGGAGCAGACTCAGATCTGAGATGAGAAAGACAGAAGGTGAAGTGGGAGGGCCACCTCTACTGTTTGTTGCCTGTTCCTGGGACCCCATGAAGGCCACTCTGTCAGAGCTCAGTGGGGTATAGGCTTCACTATATTTGGGGCAGGAGGAGGAAGCAGGGGACTATATTCTCTGAGACATATCTCCCTACTGGGCCTTCTGGTTCCCAAGGGGAAATGCTGCTTAAATTGGGTGGCTGTGCCCTCAGCCCCTTCTATAAACTCCAACTTTTCCAACCACAGAAGGGGTCAGTAAGTCAGCCTATGAAGTCTCTGGTCCTTCACCCCTTCTTATGGGTTCTCCACAGGAGGGCTCAATCTGATGCTAGGAAACACTCCTGAGAGGGGTGATTTATAATTGGATCGTTGGCCTGGTAGGTCAACATTTTTTGTGTGGCAACCCAACTTTGACAGTGCCTTTTAATGAAGAGATAAGATTAATGATCTGGATGATGGGATTAATTGCATCCTCAGCAAGTTCGCACATGACACTAAGCTGGGGGGAGAGGTAGATACTCTGGAAGGTCTAGAGTGACCTAGACAAATTGGAGGATTGGGCCAAAAGAAATCTGATGAGGTTCAACAAGGACAAGTGCAGATTCCTGCACTTAGGAAGAAAGAATCCCATGCGCCGCTACAGGCTGGGGACCGACTGGCTAAACAGCAGTTCTGCAGAAAAGGACCTGGGGATTACAGTGGACGAGAAGCTGGATATGAGTCAGCAGTGTGCTCTCGTTGCCAAGAAGGCCAACGGCATATTGGGCTGTATTAGTAGGAGCATTGCCAGCAGATTGAGGGAAGTGATTATTCCCCTCTGTTCGACACCGGTGAGGCCACATCTGGAGTATTGCGTCCAGTTTTGGTCCCCCCACTACAGAATGGATGTGAACAAATTGGAGAGAGTCCAGTGGAGGGCAACGAAAATGATTAGGGGGCTGGGGCACATGACTTACGAGGAGAGGTTGAGGGAACTGGAAGAGAAGAGTGAGGGGGGATTTGATAGCAGCCTTCAACTGCTGTTCCAAAGAGGATGGAGCTAGGCTGTTCTCAGTGATGGCAGATGACAGAACAAGAAGCAATGGTCTCAAGTTGCAGTGGGGGAGGTCTAGGTTGCATATTAGGAAACAATATTTCACTAGGAGCGTGGTGAAGCACTGGAATGGGTTATCTAGGGAGGTGGTGGAATCTCTATCCTTAGAGGTTTTTAAGGCCCGGCTTGACAAACCTTGGCTGGGATGATTTAGTTTGTGTTGGTCCTGCTTTGAGCAGGGGATTGGACTAGATGACCTCCTGAGGTCTCTTCCAGCCCTAATATTTTATGATTCTATGATAAGGGTCATCTGTGTAGCCTAGCAATAGACAACCCAATTTTGAATCACAGAATCAGCTGCTTACTCATTCAGGCTGTGGGAGTTGGGAGTTAACTCAGCACTTCAGGGGTGGGAATGGGATTCAGTCCTTGTGTCATGTGAAACATGAGTCACTGTGTTGGTTGTGAACTTTCTTTACCATAAGGATCCTGTGGTTTTGCTAACAGATTGTTTCCTCTCTCTTCCTTTTTCTCTCTCTTTAGCAGGAAGGAGCGTCCTAACTCTCTGAATGTCTTCCCCCTTGCCGATGGAATGGTACGTGGGCAGATAGGGGCCAAGATCATCCCCACAGTGGACCACTGGCACTTGAGTGACCTCGGCCAGCTGCAGTCCAACTCCAGCTACAAGGTTTTATAGATTGTCACAGAACAAGGGTTTCCCACTGTCAATAGCATCCCACATCTTCATAAAGACAGAGACCACCATGTGTCCATAACCCTTTGCAGCCTCTCCCTTTTGTACATCTGATCCTTTCTTATAACAGAACCCTGGGTAGGACGATAGACCTTCAGATGCAGATAAATTTGATGTAGGGTGGAGGACTGGTTTTGACACAACTCATGTTTTTTGTCACTTTCTGATTTTTGTCAGTTCTAATTACTGCTAGTTAGTGTTTTCTGCTGATGGAGCTTGACCTTGGTTGAGAGAAGTGTGTGTGGGGGAAGTTAAGCACCCCTCTTGCCCAGATCCAATGCTGTTTATGAATCATTTGGTGGCAGAAATGATGGAACCAGTCTTCTGCCTTGTCATTGGAACTGTGTCTCTCTGTCTGACATGGGGCTGGGCACTGTGCTGCTGTGCCATAATCTGCCCTTTCTAGTTGATCTTTGTTTTAATCTTCCTGTCTTTGGGTTCATGTACACTAGACAAAAAAGGTGCTGCCACCACCACTGATGGTAGCAACACCTAATGCCTACAGTGCATCTAAAATGCTTTGTGTCCTTATACAAATCGCTCAGCTGCTATAGAGTGATTGGTATAGCTGGTTGCATTGTGCCACTGTGGAGCAATCCTTTATGTCACCTTCACAGTCTACACTGGTGATCTGCATGCGTGAACAAGAAGTCACAGCACTGCAGCTGTACTAGTGCTGCTGGCCCTCCCACCGCCATTCTACAATGCTGTGCTCCTCCTTTCAATAACTGATTTGTGCAACGAGCCCCAGCAACTGTATCCCTAGCATCACCCCCAACATTATATAAAAAATATTATGGAACACTGACCCTGGAAACCATAGGACTTGGCCAAAATGCCCAGAATACCATTCAGATCTCACGATAATTTGCAAATTTCCAAAAAGCACCTGTTCTGGAGAGCTGTGCTGGGAACTGGGATAAGAGTCCCACAATGCACTGGTATGATCAAGGATGGAGGGATGTAGAAATGGCACAAACATTTTTATATAAACTGATTTGCATTCTGCCTGTGCTGCACCTCTGCTAGGGGACACAGTCCAACCAACGCTTGCATGCACTGTTTATCCCCATGACAATGCATTCCCTAACACTTCCATTTAATCAATTGTGTGTATCTTTTGCAGGGGAGAGTAGGGAGAAAGATGGAGTTGCATCCATTTTAATAGACTTGATGAGGCTGCAGTTTTAACCTGTACTCTGTAGCACAGAGACTAAAAGCTTCTTACCCATAGCTCACTCTCTGCATTTCAGGAAAATTCAGCAGAAATTCAAATAAAACTATAGAAACCGTGAATTCTGAGTTCAGGCAGTGGAGGTTACTAACTATATCTTTTTGTAATTTGTTAATCTTGTATCAGGCAAAGAAATCAATTTATAATGGAAAGAAAATATTGTGCCTTGCTGACAGTGCTCAGCTATGAGTGTATCCATCAGGTAACACAGAGATAAATGTTCAGTGCTTGTTAAGGAAAGCCCAAGTATGGGGCACTAGGTTTAAGGAAGGTAGCCTGCGGGGGGTGGGTTAGGCTGTGGGTTATGGAAAATCCTGGATGCATAGGTTGTTAAGGTAGATATCCTAAAGCAGAATAATTCATAGCTTGTGGAAGATATAGCATGAGTAAGTGTTGGGTAGTGGAGGATACTAAGTGGGTAATGGGTTCACTGTTTGGGATGGAGGTATCCCGCATGCAAACCTCTTAATTGCTCTCCGTTAGGCAGTACTTTCTGCTTGAAGTGTTATTTAATAAATGCTCTTGCTTGGCCGTTGAAATGCATTGCAGTGCTGCAAATACTTTATGGTGACTTTATTATGCTTTTCTTTTGTGGTGCTCTAAGTTCTCTCTGTGTTGGGAACATAGCTGATGTTCCACTGCTTTCAGATGCACATTGATAGCTTACCTGCCTGGTCTTTTTTCTTCTAACTCTCTGAACTGATTTTTCATCTTAAAGAGTCTGATTATTAAATATTTTTACATTTTTATTATTATTATCATTATTTATTATTATTATTTTATTTATTGGTTTTTGCATCTTACTTTTTGTAACTAGATTAGGTTTTGTTTTGCTTTTGTTTTTTGACATTTAACATTTTATATTTTGTAGATTTAGTCCTTAATGCTTTTTGGGTTTGTTTTTATGTACTGTATTTTCAGTGTTAAAATCATAGAATTGTGGCTGCTCATGGTGACATATTACTCCTATGAATTTTGAGCTTTTACAATGCATTTTGGAGGTCACGGCTACACATTTGAAGTTTAGGAGGCTCACAGGTCTGATTCTAGGTAAGTGGTGGCTATGGAGAGTATCCTTTTGTATGTGAAGGATTATGGAGATCACCCCCTGGACTGTAGGATAGCTAGTGAGTGAGGGAGATTTGGTGGTAGAGAGGGGTAGAAGGAATATCTCAGCAGTGTCTAGTAGAGTTCCTGGAAGGTTAAAAGGGATATCTTGGCTGTATCTAAGGGTTTTGGAGTGGATGTTCCCAAAACGGACTGGTTGGCTGTGGAGAATATTCCATACGTAAGTGGAAAATTAAGAAGCATAACCGACGGTGTGCGGTAGACCATGGTGGTTATCCCATGAGTGTGTTTTGAGTGGAGGATTATATAAATAAGCAGCAGTGCATGGGGCATGCTTTTGAGATAGATGTGGAACAGGAGTAGCACCCATGGCATTGGTGGTTTAGTGTTTTTGAATGTGGTTTTATTTACATTTTACACTGAATAATGGTGCATTTTTAGCCCCTTTGCTTCCAGGCCTTGGGAGTGCAGTGGCAGGAGTTTGTCAAAGTAACATAAGTCCCAGTGCATTGGAGTTGTCCATGAAACCCTCTGATTTGATACTTTGCCCTTGCACATTAGAATGGAAGCACCCAGAATAGGAATTTTAAAAAGTTGTGAGAAGTCTAATGTTCAAATATGCAGCCTAAGTAAAATGTCCATATTTCAAATTTGATGCCCAAATCAGCAAGTAGATTCACAAATGACCATTTAATGCACCAGGATGATGGTCTGAACATCCATACAGGAGAAGTGGGTGTGCTGTTTGGGCTCACAATCCAAAAAAGGTCAAGCAAAAAAAGTGGATAAAATTTGATAGCAACATTGTAAAAAAATAAACAAATTCAATTTCAGTGTCTGCGCCATAAATAATCAGGAAATGGGTGTGGCACAGGACACCTGGTTTCCTTACTGCAGTATCCAGCAGGATACTGCAGGAATGAGCATGGACAGGGAGACTTCAATGTGTTTCTAATTAAAGTAGTACAGTATGTCTGTAACAGGTATGGTGGTGGTTGTTTTTTTTAAAGAATGCATGGCTGCCAAGGGTTACATTGCCATTTTTTCACTATCTTCATTCCCATCCCACTTGGAACTGTTTTGTTGCATCATGAAATTGTTAGGAAGAAGGACTGTAGAACACAGACTTCCAAAAAACTGAGGTGCAGACAACATCACAGTTCCAAGACTGTGAGGCCTAAGGTAGTACCTAGTTTTAAAGAGTAATTAACAAACTAAGTAGAAGCAGAAGCTTCCTAGCAACTGCACAGAAGAGAAGATGCAAATAGGGATGGCAATAACTATAGTAAGGAATTTGGGGGGTGGGTATATATCAAATAGCTTTTCCACCCAACTGGAAAACATTGTAATATGTTGCTCTAGAAGTTCACTTTGCTATCCTCTTTCAGTAAATGCTTTAAGTGGCCTTGGGAGGTGGGGGTGGAAGGTTAGAAACCCTGCCAAGAAGACTTGGGAGATTACATTGGGGTCTGAGGCCAATTGGTCACTGATGAGAAGGTGAACTGGCTGAGTCTGAAACAGTGCTTTCTTAATTGGCAAGCAGGGAGTACAGCATCAAATGCTGTAGTATTCTTGAAAGCTTCCTGTATTTTTCAGGATGTGGTAGGATGAGGAATGGGACCATAATTTATGTTGAACAGGGACTTGTTTGAGCACATTTCAGGTTGGAAATACCTCTCAAGGGGTTATTTATTACATCTTTTGATTTCTGAACTCTTGGTCCTGTCTTTCATCCAGTTGGGGAGAACCACATGTGTTGTCATCCTGGGTCCATGCCTGGCTGTCTTCTACGTGAGCTAATACAGACATGTAGCTCTCCCCTACTAGTGAAGTAAGACCATTTCAGCTTGATACCCACTTTACTTCAGCTGCCTAGTATCAAAAATATGTATCTGTCCCTTCAAATGAAGTGGTAGCATTAGAAATCTATTAAACAAGTTCTGTGCCAATGACCTACTGTAATGATGGATCCAGAGCATCTATGAAGCCGCTTCATAGAAGGCTGTATCGCTTTCCGGAAATGATTGTGCTTTCCTTCTTGCACTGGGTATCTTGGAAGACATTGGCCTGATTTTCAGAAGTGCTGAGCACCCATAAATCCCAGTGAAGTCAAGGGAAGCTGCAGCTGTTTTTCACCTTTGAAAATCAGGTCACATTCCATTATGAGTAGACCTCATATCTCACGTAACTTCTGAAGACCTGAAATGCCATCTGTGTTGGTAATAAAGAAAGAGGGGGATCAGTATTTAGACCAGGTAGGATTTGCTTGCTGAGTTCTGTACAGGAACTTGCTGTTCATTTGCAGTGCTAAGCAGGCACAATGAGATCTGGGTGTTCAGTTTGTGGTACTCATTTCCCATAATTTGCTACAAGGCATCCATCAATCCAGTAAATAAGAAATTATCTGAAACATATAGATGCACTTTTTCCTTTGTTTTTTCCTTCTTTGTATTGTCATAGTGCCCAAATGATGAAATGTCTGAATCTGGGCAGTCTTCTGCAGCTGCCACTCCAAGCACCACTGGGACAAAGTCCAACACACCAACCTCATCTGTGCCCTCTGCTGCTGTCACGCCCCTAAACGAGAGTCTGCAACCCATCAGTGACTACAGTGGAACAGCCAAGAACAATAAGAGGGCACGGGAAAAGCGGAACAGCAGGAACATGGAAGTGCAGGTCACCCAGGAGATGAGGAATGTCAGCATAGGTATGGCAGGTGTATTCTTCTGTATATATTCTTTGCTGCCAACCTGTTGCATGCCCACTTTAATAAAAGGCATACATGGGCATTGTAAAATCAAATACCGGAAGAGGTCTGGGGGGACTGAAGGAGTAACTAGCTTAGTTCAACTGAAAGACAATGCTCTCTGTTTATTAAGGGTACAGTTGGAAGTAGGGGAATAAAGGCGGGTGATATGCTCATTTATGCTTGATGGTAGGACTATGCTTGCTTTTTGGACAGTGGCATGCTTTGTGGAGGAAAAATAAAAGATGCATTGACATGGATCCAATTTCCAAGTTTATTGCAACTGACTTAGAGGAAATTTCTTCTGTAAAGCTCCCAAATGAGTGCCTGACAAAGTGAAACCATAAAACAGTAGAAAAATTTTGTGCTGTAGCCTTTGACTGAAGATGCCAGTGTTCAAATCCCATTTTGTAGTTGTATTAGTAGCCTGCTTGCTACCAGGATCACAGTCCCCTGGCTGGCAGAGGGCAATGTAGTTCCTCAAGAAGTACTTACATACTGGGTGCCTAACCAATAAGTAGGTATCATTTTAATGATGTCAGTTAAGCCAGCACAGTAAATATAAGTATCAGCACTGGGAGACAGACATAGAAGTCTCGGCTCTCTCCACTCTCCATCACTGGCCTGTATGGTTTGGCAAGAACTGTCATAGAATCATAGACTATTAGAGTGTGATGTGTTCGGTCACAGAGACCTCCTTGGGACCGTCATCTGACATGCTTAGAGGAGAGGAAAGTGATCAGGAACAGTCAGCATGGATTCACCAAGGGCAAGTCATGCCTGACTAACCTAATTGCCTTCTATGAGGAGATAACTGGGTCTGTGGATGAGGGGAAAGCAGTGGATGTGTTATTCCTTGACTTTAGCAAAGCTTTTGATACGGTCTCCCACAGTATTCTTGCTGGCAAGTTAAAGAAGTATGGGCTGGATGAATGGACTATAAGGTGGATAGAAAGCTGGCTAGATCGTCGGGCTCAA